>LKNJ01000133.1:275325-358930 GCA_002120245.1 Maccullochella peelii | reverse complement strand
TATGTATGTACGTATGTACTCAAGTTGGCCTTGAGTTGGTACTTTCACAGCCTGGAAAGTACTTGAACTCGACCCAGGTGGCATTCATTACAGCTGCTTCTTTTCTGAAATCCAAGCCTCATAATGTGAATGCTATTGATCCTTTATTACATTTTCTTTAATTATTTTTTTTTACATCTCCCTGCAAAATTGTGTTGCCAAGTGATCTTGGCTAAAGCTCCTCTTACTGGCTGGAATTGTATTTGTTGCTTGGCAACATTAACTTAGTGAACATCTTAACAGGAAGCAACTATTGAGGCTTCAGTGGTTTAATGACACAATTCTTTCTGTTGGTTCTTTCAGTCAGTTCGCTGCAGGACATCCTGCTACCTGCAGGGTACCATCTCACGCTCATATTGTCTCTTTGGGAAGCAACTGTGTGTGTGTGTGTGAATACAACTGTAATGATACAATTCTGTCATCATCTATCCTCCCCTGAGACACACACATTTGTATTTCTATGCTTTTCAGAACTGCCATTTCCCCTAACCTTAACTATCCCAACTACATACCTAAACCCCAACTCTTACCTTAACTAAAACCTAAAACCACCCTTTGCAGTAGTGAGAACTGGCCAAAATGTACCCACTTTCCAGAAATGTCGTCACTGAAATTGGTCCTCACAAAGATAGAAGAGCACTCCATGTATATGAGTATGTCATAGTAAGCGTTTGGACAGTTTACAGCTTTAACTGACAGCTCTGTGGCCATTGCTGTTATTCTACAGTATCTGCAGAGCTGGGAATCCTGCCATTGTGACATTATGAGCATCATTGTTGTATTTGCAGCTAACACTCAACAGAATAGGTATGAGGTGTTGAGAGGGAGCTGCAATTTGGTGCCCAAAATAGGCGAGCTCTCTAAATATACAGCAGTGTGACCTATGTTTTATGGCAGATCCATGCTTGGCTCTCCAAACCAGAGCTGCCCAAAATAGGACCTGTGGGCAAAATCAGCTGAATCCTAGCCGCCTGAAATAGGACCTGTGGGCAAAACCTGGCTCTCATTAAATGAGCTTGGCCCACCAAAGTGTTACACAGAGTGTAAATTGTGCTGTTTCTCAGTTATTGTGTTTAAATTTGATAACTTCTCATCTGAGTTACTTGACAACAAGGCTCTTAGGAGCGTTATTAGTCTTGCAGTATTTACATTTGAAGAGTTTGTCCCTGAAAGGAGAATAAGAATATGGTGCTTGTACATTTCTTGTACAGTATTTAATTTCTCATAGCCTGAAAAAGTAGGAATGTGCAACAAATTATGCATGTAAGTTTCCACAGTCAGTAATACTTGAATATTGGTGTTTGGCAATGTTTTTGACAGTGAAGATTGATCAATAAATCATAAATGCTGCAAAATAATTGTATTCCTGAAGCAATTATTATTTTTGATATAACATTTGGGATTGGACTATTGAGCAAGCAGTCAGTGATAAACAGACACAACACGAAGCTCAGTAAAGCCGTCCTCATTGATTTTAAATCACTGTAAAGCCTGGCCTCTTGAGGCTCGCTGTTTTTATAAAACTGTGGTAATGTAATTCATCACTGTAATCAAACAGAGGGCAAGTGCAAGAGTGCACAGCTGCATGCAGAAAAACCATCATTTAAAATAGCAAATGTTCAAGGCTTCCTCAGCATTTTTGGGACTACATTTTTTTGCCTTTATTGAAGAGGCAGAGAGAGGGGCATGACATGCAAAGGTCACCGGCTGGAATCGAACTGGCAGCATTGCAGTTATGTGACATACACTGTATCCATTCGGCTACCAAGGCACAGATTCCTCAACATTTTACACAACATAATATAACAACACCTCTTAGTGCACCACCTAGGCTAAACAAAATAACTAGTCAATAACAGATGAGACTCACATCTTCCGCGGATATACAAGACCTTTTATTAAAACGCTATATATCCATTTGCACACAAGCCTTGAAAAGATTCTACTTTTCATCCTTTCAACAAATACTATATCTTTTTAATCCTTTTGAAGTTTGTGCTGTCATCCATTTTCTAAAAGTTTATTGTGTGA
Source organism: Maccullochella peelii (assembly GCA_002120245.1). Taxonomy (NCBI): domain Eukaryota; kingdom Metazoa; phylum Chordata; class Actinopteri; order Centrarchiformes; family Percichthyidae; genus Maccullochella; species Maccullochella peelii. The sequence continues at coordinate 356,860 of LKNJ01000133.1, read as the reverse complement.
TATCTTGTTTTGAAAACAAAACTTCTTCTAACTAAAAAAAACCCCACTAAATTGTTGCCAGGCAACAAACGCAGTCCCAGCTGTTAAACAGGACTTTAGCTCAGAATTTCAGTCTAAGGAAGTTTTATCACTGGAAGAGAGAACTTAAAGATATGATGTTGAAGTTGGTGTTTTATCAACTTCCAGGGGCTTGGATGACGCTCAAGGTGACCCAGGAAACAGAGAGAAAGAAAGAGAGAGGGAGAGATGACTTGTTGACTGACAGAGTGACTGGCTGGCCGGCTTCCTGTTTTCTCACAGACTGTTGTTAAACTCAGTCAATCTTGGAGAGTCCCAGTGCTGCCATCTGGGTTTTAACTGGAGCTTCATCCTGGCACTGCCAACTGGCACATATGGCATAAGGATACTATGTCATTTGTTAGAGAAGAGTAGAGTGAAGTGAAGCAGAAAGATAAATTTTGTTATGTGTCAGAGGTCAGTTTAAGCCATGAGAAGAACTATGTTTTATATACGTGTGTGTGTGTGTGTGTGTGTGTGTGTGTGTGTGTATGTATGTAATACTTTGGCAGTGGAGACAGCTGCTGATGATGTCGGTGATGTTTTTGAAAACTGACTCTCAAACACACATCTGATCATCTGGACGTGTTACTGCTGCTATTGCTGGTTAGACCGGAAGTCCTGCAGGTTTTATGTAATGAGTTGGATAGAATGGCCCAAAAAATGGATTTAAAATTTCAAAAAATGTTGACACTAAGGGGGTCTAAGGGTCACTCCACAGATCCGGCCTGTGCAAACAGTTGTATAGTAAATGGACTTCACCTATATAGCCCTTTTTCAACCTTAACGGTGCCCAAAGTGCTTTACAGATTGGTCTCATTCACCCATTCACACACACATTCACACACCGGTGGCGACAGAGCTGCCATGCATGGTGCTGGCCTCCATCGGGAGCAAGTTAGGGTTTGGTGTCTTGCCCAAGGACACTTTAACATGTGGACAGGAGGAGCCGGGGATCGGGATTAATGGACGACCCGCTCTACCTCCTGAGCAACGCCCCCACCCCCCAGAGCCACAGTGTCTTTGCTTTGTCAAGTCTGAGAAAATAACAGTAATAACAATATATACAGTATATTTGTGAGGGTAAAAAAGTACTGTGCATTGACAATATCACACTATATTCATTAAATCTAGGTTTAATTATCTTGAGTGACAGAATTTGGTGGACATGCGCACTTACGTTTTGTTAAGTCTGACTTATTGAAAAATACAAGTTTCCCAGTCGTCATTACGACTCGGATGTTGGCGTGATTGCTTCAAGCCGGAAACTGGTTATTATGCTCCGATAACTGATATATGAACATGACGTGGCAGAATAAAAGACGCTATCAAGGTGCATCATGAGAAGTGTCAAAGAGTCGGCATATCTCGGCCTGTTTGAACTTTGATTTTGAACATCCCGCAAGACCCCCAACTGTGCAATACTAAATCTCTGTCCAACATATATTATATTTTTAACAGTGCATATTTGTTATTAGATTATTTAGGTAGTGTTGTTTGTCTTTTGTTTGATTTTAACATGTGCTAATAAAACAAACTGAAACCTCTTGAACAGGAGGTTGGCAAGTAAGGCATGACATATTGATATATTTGCAGTTTTTATTATATATGTAGAACTGCAATGATAAGTTGATTAATCGATTAGTCAGTCGATCGACAGATATTAATCGGCAACTATATTGATAATTGATTAAAACTTTCAGTAACTTTTAAAAGACCTCTTGTTTAAGCTTCTCAAATGTGAAAATGTGCTTTTTCTTGTCTTAAGGTTACAGTAAATTAAATTTCTGGGGGTTTTGGACTGTTGGTTGCACAAAACTAGATATGTGATAACATCACCTTGGACTTTAGGAAATTGGAAGGTGTATTTTTCACTGTTTTGTGATATTAAATAGACCAAACTATAAGTCGTGAAAATAATCATTAGTTGTAGCCCTATTTACTGTATATATATTTAGAAAAAAAAAGTACATTGTGATACCACATCCAACACCCACATTAACACACACCCAAAAAACCCAACTTTCATTTAAAATAATCTTTTAACAACATTGGGTTATTTTTGTCCACAGAAGAAACATTTTCCTCACAGGTGAAGATGGAGGCAGCATGGCAACAGTCTCAGGAACAAGATCCGCGTCAAGTGTGTGTGTGAGTGTGTGTGTGTGTGTGTGTGTGTGTGTGTACGGTGAGATAAAAAGACGACTTCCATTCTTTCTCTTTCTCTCACACTACACACACATAATTAGGCGTACAACACACAGACGCGCACCTTCATGCGCACGCGCAAACGCACCTACTCTGGCGTCCTCGTTCCATCTTCATCCATCTCTCTCTCTCTCTCTCTCTCTCTCTCTCTACGGGGGATAGATGGGAGGAGACGCTCCTGCTGAATGTGTTTTCCCTGCAGCGGGGTTTACGGTTACGGAGAGGAAGAAATAGAAGAGCACCGCTCAGAGACTCGGTCACGGATCCGTTCATTCGGTGTGATTTTCATAACCGCACACTGACCTTTCTCTTTTCCCGGTGTGCCCGCATCTTGGCTTTTTTTTTCTTTTTTTTACATGGAGGCAGAGCGAGGCATCTTGTAACGAAACCTACCGAGGAGGTCTGACTGAAAACGGTGTGTGTGTGTGTGTGTGTGTGTGTGTTTGTAACCGACTTGGATTTAAACCTTACCGAATGATCCTGCAATGAGTCTCACTACCCGGGTTTATGTGCTCATCTCCTCCGTTTTCTGGTCCCGCGGGGTAGCCTACTAAAGATGCGGCTGGTAGCGCGGGTACCTGTCCTGGTTTCACACCGGCTCGGTTCGTCCCGGTAGACTGATCCTGCCCGGTGCTGCGGTGTCCACAGGGGCCACCAGAGTGATTTTTTTTTTTTTAAACCGGATCCGCCACCAGCCTGACAGATGGATAACTACTCTACTTTACAACGTAAGGCAACACAGATTGACACATACCTGCTGCAGTATTTGTCATTCAGTCTGTTAATGATGGGCATCCCTTAATGAATAATCACATTAACATCGATAAAGACTATGTGGATATCCTTGTCACCTTATTGCACAAAATGACATTTTTATATGTAAAATGTCCTATAAATATGCTGTCATATGCACCTACATTTTCCCATGTATTGTCATGACCATACATTTTTAATTAGGCTAGTGTCATGCGACAAATTTTATGGCATTATTTAATATTTGCAGCAATATTGCTACTGAGCAATATGACCTGGCACTGTGTACTGTATGTGATTTTAAAAAAAAAAATGTAAATAGCCCCTTCATCCTTTCATAGACTCTCATCCACGTCCTTTTCAAGCTCTGTGATGAGCTAATGAAACAGCCATGACTGCAGGAGGAGGGAGGGAGAGAGAGAGATTGGAGGGGGGGCATGTGTGTGAGAGAGAGAGGATGATATATGATGCAGTGTCATATACCCTCCTGTCTTGACATGTATAGCCCCCAGCCGTTCTGCCATTATAGCTTCATGCTTCCATATAAGACATTATCTCTCTCTCTCACACTCACACACACGCGCACACACACACACACACACACACCTGTTAAATCAAGCAGCCTAAAGGTATTGTAGTTTATTAGCCTATATCGCCCATTATTTAGCTGTATCAGTCACGCTTGTTACAAGCTTGTAATGACAAAGCTTGTTAATCATCCGGCTAAATGGTTTATTGCTGCTGTTCCACACCTGTACAAGGTTAAACTGTTTTACTGTCTGGATCGTAATTTTTGTAGTTATGTGCTGTAATCTTCTTTTGTCCAGTCTTATCACTAAGCAGCACACATACTGTATGTCTCTCTGACTTTCAGCCAGTGCACTAAAGCAACATGCAAAAAAAGGGCTCATTCTACTCAAAGGGAATATTTAATTACAGTCTTCAATGCAACACATTTCAAAGCTTCTCTGTCTGTGTTGCCTCTAAAATGGGTTCTATTAATATATTTTCTTTTCAGCAGGGCTTTGCGGTCACTGCTAATAGCCTTATTTTGTATCATTTTTGCAAAAAAGCCATTATGTGTTTTCAGTATTGGTCTTTGGCATCATGGAGCGCAGCAGTCCAGTCTGCGTGCAAACAGAATATACTACATGTAATTCTCCAGACATGTAGAGTGATCTGCCACATCAACAGGATGTATGTAGTGCCGCTTTCTTTGGGTTTCCTCGTCTTTCTGTTGGCTTATAGACATGGCGGACTCGCTAGCTCCTTTCTGAAGACTCTAAAGTGATTTCTGATGCTGCAGCTTTCCACCAACATTTAAAAAAGTATTGGATTACCTGGTAGAAATGTATTCCAGTGGCAATGTAACCAAGTACATTTACTCAAGTACTGGACTTCAGTATAGTTTTGAGGTACTTTATTTAAGTACTTCCATTTTATGCTACTTTATACGTCTACTCCACTACATTTTAGGGGGAAATATTGTACTTCTCTTAATCTGTTACATTTATCTGACATCTGTGCTTAAAATATCCGTCTTATCAAGTAATTTTAGTCTAAAATTTAATGCTTGAAAGTTTTATTTTCATATGAAAAGTGGAGGGAAAAATCTTCCAGTGTTGTAGGAATATTTCAACCTGTCTTTAACACAGGTCAACTTGTTTCAAGAATTTTCTAAAAGGACTTTTTCCATAATTCTAGTGCAGCGACAGAGCCTTTTTCTTTCTTGTTTCAAGATACAGACACTCATTCCTAGATCATATTTTAATCAAGTTGGTTCATTAAATTAAAAAACTGGTTGAAATATTCCTGCTGCACTGCAAAATAAGGTTTTTAGGACTCAATATTTGTCAAACGTATTTATAAAATTTAGTTTTTTGCAGATAAAACAGCTCAGCACTTTATAAATATAAATGTTTTAAGTACATTTTGCTGATAATACTTCTGTACTTTTACTTCAGTTGGAGTTTGAATGCAGGACTTTCACTTGTAATGGAGTACTTTTACACTGAGTTATTACTACTTTTGCTGAAGTAAAGGATGTGAATACTTCTTCCGCCCCTGCCCAGCAGTGGTTCCAGGTATTTGTGGCCTTTTGAGGAAGCTGCTCTCTCAGCTGTTAGTAGCAGTTCGGTTAGTCAATTAATATCAGTTGACAGAAAATTAATTGGAAACTATTTTGATAACAGATTAATTGTTCAAATAATTCTTTCAAGCAAAAATGCCAAACATTCTCCAGTTCCAGCTTCTCAAATGAGGATTTGCTGCTTTTTGGTCGGACGAAACAAGCGATTTTGAGGATGTCACGTTGGGCAGATTAATCTATAATGATAATAACTGTTAGATGCAGCCCTAATCGAGAATTTCATTACTGTAGGGGTGGTGTTTCATTTTTTTTCATTACGAAAGAGAAGCAGTGTCGATATTTGAGACGGTAATGTCATAATATTTATGTATATTTTTTTCACACTTCAGTCTTTAACCAGATAGTTAGGTTTTCCATTTTACCCACAGTGTACCCATTTCAACTATGGATGTACTCACTAGAGTAAGTCCTTTATATGTCAGTCTGTATTACAGAAGTGCACCTCCAGTGTTGAGTGTAATGTAAGAGGCTTCAGAACCAAGACAAGATAAATGCACTAAACTCGCATGCAGCTAGAGGAGGAAGGTTGGCTCAGTCTCTCTCTGCTGCTCCACTATAGCTCTGACAGGACACTGCTGTTCTTCCTGCTGCTGCTGCTGCTGCTGCTGCTGCTGCTGATGCTGCTGGTTGCCTAGTGACTGTATCCATGAAACCGGCTCCCATCGTCATGGTGATGGGCCAAGGGAAAGAGACCCAGTGAGGGAAGGGGGACAGAGATACCAGTACATCTGCAGTGTGTGTGTGTGTGTGTGTGTTTGTATTACGATGATGAGGATGAATTGTGATATTACCGAGGATGATGATGATGTATTGGTGTTGTCAGTTGTGGTGATGACACTGATGATGCTGAAGAAGGTGATGAAGAGTCTAGTTGAGTTAGCTGAATCTTTATTTAGTCAATTTAGTCTTGCTTTGAAGCAATGTATTTAGGATATTTTCAGAAAACTCTGATTGTTTGGTACATACTGAGCTTATGGATGGACAGGTGAGAAGTATATGCTGCTACTGTAGTTTGATAATCTATTAATCATTTAAATAATTTCTTAAGCAAAAATATTAAAAAAATGTCGCTCCAGCTTTTCCAATATAAAGATTTTCTCCTTTTTTTTGATTTTATTTCATCATAAAGTGAATGTATTTGGGTTTTGGACTGGTGGCCGGTACAAGAAGATATTTTAAGGCATCTGCTTGTGCTCTGGGAAAAATTTTTATGGCATTTATTACTATTTTCTGACTTTTTTACACCCAACAATGAATCAGTAAATTAAGAAATTTTTTTGTTACATTTTAGACGGAGCATGACTTCAAGAAGTGCCCGTGTTTAAGTAGAAAACTACACACTTAAAATGTCATACAATTTTGCTGCATTTTCATAAAAACCACCAAATCCATGTAAGGGAACATTTGCACGATTTTAGAGAAGCAGAGAGGAGAGGAGGGAGGAACAGACAGAAACATTATCCTCTTCGTCACGGCACGTACTGTACTGTAGGTTCACACAGGCTGCATGAAGCTGTTCCAAACTGGTCTCTCAAAGGATAAATTTATCTGATTCGTTTTGTTCATTTAACTGGTTTAATGTGATTTTTTTATTTTTATTTTTTTCCTTCACTGCGAGTACTGATTCACATGGGAGCATCCGTTCTGTCCCTTCTCCAATCTCAGTGACAGTGTTGCCATGGTTGCATCATGCACATTGTTCTCTCCAGGGTGACATAATTCTTTGGCTTGAAAAAAAGAGATTCTGGATCCTGTTCCTGTAACAGTCTAACAGGGAAATTAATCTTGGTGTGGCATATTTAACTTCATCCAGTGCTAATGTTGCCATTTTTGCTTTGGAGGGTCATTCTATATTATATCATGTATTCCTTTTAAATAGAATTAGTCAGATTTTGCTGGCATGGAACAGTCATGAATCTCATTTGTGTGCTTTTGTAGGAAAACTTGTTCAGGCTAAAAAACTAATGGCTGACATTAGAGATTTGTCAAACAAATCTACATTGACATAAATAGGAAATAAATTACAAAATTACTTGTTTGAATAATTTTGAATGAACATAACTACTTATTTTGATAATTGTGTAAGTGATTTATCATGCAAAATATTCTCTGGTTCCAGCACCTATATTGTGAGGATTTTCTGCTTTTCTCTGTTTTATTTCGTTGTAAATTAAATATATTTGGATTTAGGACTTTTGGTCAGACAAAACAATACATTTTACTATTTTGACTCTTTAAAGACCAAACGATTCATTGATATAGGAAATAATGGGTATAGATCCATCGACAATGAAAATAATTGTTAGTTGCAGCCCTACTTCAGCAGGGGTTTTTTGAGAAATTTCAGCGGATGTTTGGTTATTTTTTTCATTGGTCAGATAAAACAAGACATGTCATGAAAATGTCATCTTGGCTTCTTGGATGCGATCAACTATTTTTAACAGTTTTATGACATTTTATAGTCTAAATGAGGATAAATTAATTGATAATGAAAATAATTATTAATAGCAGCCCTATTTCTTATATTTACCCAACAGTTTGCATTGCATATGAATTGATTTATTCCTCTTAGGTTGCATCATACAGTAGCTAAACTAAGAGTGAACTCATTTTAACCAGGCAGGAAACAAACCAGAGATGTTATTTCTGCCGCATTAATGTACACGAGTCCTTTAAGAAACCTGAGACAATCTCCTATTGCCTTTGTCCTTAAACATACTTACTTATTTTGTGAGTGGTAGCCAAAATTATACCCTAAAATGCTAAATGCCTGTTGCAGCAGTGTCATGTGATTCCTCAGGCTTCACTTCAAGATCCATTGTCCCCAGCTGTGGCTCACCAGGCATCTTTTCTTGTGATACAGTGATGGGACAGGTCACAGAGCTCCTGGTGTTTCTCTGTCTCAACAAAAAAAGTCTCTCCTCATCCATTGTGACAGCTACAAGACCGCCAAAGAAGATGACCTGTCACTGGCAACAGGGAAGTCAAGCCAGGATGTTGTAGGTGTCAAGCTTGTCGGTGCCAAGCTGGGAGTCCATTCTGAGATAATTCAGCTTTTCAGGGGTGTGTAAAACAGGACAGAGGACAAATGTGCCTCACTGCTGGTTCACATAGAAGAGGAGGCGCTGTTGGGATGCACATAATATGGTGGCAGTGAATTTGTACTTCTCCTATGTATATAATGGACAAATTAACAGTTTGGCAAAAACCATAGGTAACCTTGTAGTTATTAAACAACCTGGCAGGACTGTAGCAAGGTGTTTCACACTGTACTGCAGGCTCTGTGTGTGTGTATGTGTGGATCGCTGAGTCTTTCACACTTGTCGAGTGTGTCACACGGTGTGACCCAGTGTTTCTGCTGAATCTGCTAGGTTTGTGTGTGCAGTTTTATTTCCCTCCATGTTGTCTCCATGTTTCCTGCTTGCTCCGTTTCAATCTGGTGGGAACTGGCCTCGTACAAGGTTTCTCTTCCGACCCATGACCTCATTTTTAATTCCCAAAATGATTACGACTCCACCAGTTAGAGGGATGTCAAGTCATCGTGTGAATCTTAAGTGGGGCATTTCATTCTGTTGTCAGCATGTACTGTATGTGGATATGGGTGGAGCTTGACATAGTGTATAAATGATTATATATTTTAAAGCAACATAATGCAGGAATTTACAATATTTTCTACTTGGCGCCCCTACAGTTTTTGTGCAATTCATCCTCATGGACAGCTGTACACGTGTATTTGAAGGATTTGGATTTGGTGGGCTGACTTGGCTTATGATCAAAAACTAGTGAGTTGACAACTTTGCTAACACAGCCAAACATCAAGCAAGTGCGACAACAAGGCACAGCAAGCCAGCTAATAGGCTATTACTTACTAGTCCAACAGCAAAAAGGCCGGATCGCCTTCTGTCTCGCAGCCTTTTATTTTGCAAAGCTGTCGCCAACAACTGAAAAACAGTCTGTGATTAACTCTTGTCCGGCCAGCCTCTTGCAACCCAGTTTGCATATCAAGCAACCCCAGGTGGTGCCCCAACCCACAGGTTGAGAAACCTAAGACTCTTATGTGCTCCACTGGACGGTTTACAGTGTATAGTGACAGGAAGTAGATTCAAAGAAATTCAGTACGTTACTTAACAAGACAACCTGTCCCGAACAATTTTGCAGGACACCTCTGCGTCTTATACAAGTCTCATGAACAAGACATCTGTTGCGCATGGATTTTAACATTTGAGCTACCTTTTATTGGTAAAATAGCAGTGACATTGCTGGAAGACGCAGGACTTTTGGGTTTAAGCCCAAAACTTGTCTGTGGCTGCTTTCAGACATGAACTGACACCTTTCTGTGAAACGAATACTGTCTCCTTTTCAGTCATACATCATGACCAGGGCACCTCACTTACCTTTGATTAACAGTAGTTAACTCATTCCAGTCTTCTGTTCAATGAAAAGCACAAACCCGTGTCTTTCAGCACAATAGACGGTAAATTAAGTCACTGAAATAACTCATTTCAAAGATCAAATGAGCTGAAAGACAGCATTTCTAAAAAAAAGTAATCCCTTTCTTAAACCCTGTTACACAGAGAAAATCATTTAATCACAGGTTTTTGTTGCAGTGCAAGTGTGTTTTATACTGAAGACAATTAGCTGACTGCAATGCTTGAAAAATCAGTTCCTTGTAGAATACAGCTGTCCACTTTCAGATTTATTCTTTTTTTTCTTTTTTTTTCTTTTTTTTTTACACAAAAGTTTTTCTGGAAAAGAAAAAACTTAGACTGGAAGTTAAATTCAATTTTATGTGTTTTGTGTTTGAAGTAAGAAGTCATGAAGTGTAAAAACGCAGCTGGTAGTCAATATTTACATTGTTTTTGTATTTGCTCTATTGAAGAAGTAGAAAATAGAACATAATGAAAGAATGAGGCATCTCTTGAGGAGGTCCTGGGTTCGTCATAGTCCACGGTAAACATCTTGGCTATCAGGATGCCCACTACAGATGCTTTAAATTATGTAAAAGGTCAATAGTACTTCTGATACAAGTATGAAATTGTTGGCTTTCCCAAAACACGTGCCGAGTTCAAACCGATCCAGTAATTCCTGGAGAGGGGATGTAATGTGTGACAGTCTCCCAGGAGACGGGAGGAGGAAGCGGGTCGGCCTGCATCCCGTGCTGGTTGATCCACGTGTTGCCGTGGGCGTCCCAGTCTCCTCTTAATGAGACAAAGGCCCGGGCAGCCTCTGGTCTGAGCTCTTCATTAGACGACTCCGAGGATGTCAGGATGTTTGAATGTGAGTGAGAGGGAGGCAGAGAGCGACCCTAAGGCGTCTGTTGGAGTCTTTTAAAATCCTCTCATCCGTTTCAGAGTCACAGCATTTAACATGGAGGTAATTTGAACCTATTGAGTCTTTTAATAATGGTCATCTCATTGTGGCAAAAATAACCACAGCCTCCATTGATGACAGAGCCCCGATGAGGTGGAATAAAAGCAGAAACACACAGACAAGTGTGATTATAATAAGTAGCTTTCAACATTTCCTTTTATCATTTTGGGATAAATGTGACTCAAGTCAACAGAGAACATCGAGACTAAAAAGCAGAGAAGAAGAATGGGCGTGAAGTTGAGAGCAGCAGAGTAATCTCGCTAAATCGACAGCATCTGCCGCCTGTCCTGCTCGGTCTGTCTCATCTCAGCTGTCATTGGCTATCAGACAGGAAGAGACTGAGAAATGGCTTGTCTCAGTGAATGCTGGGGTTGGCTGCTTTTTGACGTTTTATCATCTCAATAATATAGCTTTTCCTCCGTAATCACCATCTCTCCATGTTTATATGTTGAGGTTCTTCCTTAAAGGAGAAGTCTGGCATTTTTAAATATTATTGTTATTGTCAGCAAATCCCATGACTAGACCAAAACCAACACAGTCTGTTTGTGGCTGTCAGTCCCAACCCAAGACATACATTTTTATTAACGGGTCACAAATATATAGTTTAATTTGTCAAAAAGACTAGATAATTGTCTAAAACAGCTGCACACTGTAGTTTTTACCAAACGTTACAAATTAGGAACAATTTCCAGCTGCAGATTTGGTGTACGTGGGATCAACTCAAAATAAACTACAGTGTGTGTGTGTTCATGATAATGAAGGAACATGTCACCCAGTGTAACAAGTGTTGCTCACTGATGTTTTTAACAGTGGTGGAAGAAGTATTTAGGCAATGTGAAAATACTCCACTACAAGTAAAAGTCCTGCATTCACAACCTTACTCGAGTAAAAGTATGTCAGTATTATCAGCAATATTTAAGTATCAAAACTAAGTACTTTATACATACTTTAATTATGCAGTAAAATGGTGCCTGTCAGTGTTTTTACTATTCTGTTTTTTAATATTACTGATGCATTAATGTGTAAGTTGCATTTTACTACTGTAGATGTTTAAGGTTGTGTTAATTTTAACTACTTCATGCATCATATTCTATAAGATAATCACGTTTGTAGTGTCGCTGTCCGGTGAGAACCACGTATCTCTAAAAGTTTTAATGAGCTCAGAAAAACAGCCCTGTTTTCAGCTTCATGTTTTCTTTGAAATAGTTTATTGATGTTAAGAAGTAGGAGACTTTTCTCAAACTTCAATCCTTGAGTTTATCAGAAAAATTCTAATTCAAAATCACCACATTTGGAGACATGGTTTTCACTGGACAGGAAGGGTATAGAAAAATTGTAATCTGAACAGTAACAAGTAACTAAAGCTGTCAGACAAATGTAGTGGAGTAAAAACTACAATATGGCACAGAGGTATAAGATATATCAGGCTCTGGCTACACAGACAATACTTAGTAGGACTGATTCTTTGTTGGTTTTAGCATTTTAATGGGATCTGTTGACAATAAGAAAAAAATAGAATATCACCAGACTTTTCCTGTAAGTTTAATGCATAAAATTTGACCAACAGTAGCTTTTATTTGTGTGGAAATTGTGGCTGTAAATTGTTTGTTTTCATTGTAATTCTTTAAAAATCTCTCCACTTGCAGTCAAAACTGATTTTGGTAGTCCACTGCTCAGTATAGGACTACTGTAGGAGCAGGAGTGGGGTCATCTGCCAGAACTGAGCTGTTCCCACCGGGATCCGAAGAGGAAATGGAGACTTGGCATGATGCCACTTCCTTTTAGGCTCAGAGGAAGGAAATTCATTTTCCATCCTCTCCCTAGTAGCAGTCAGTAATGAACTCTTTGACAGGTAGGAAAGTTAAAAGGATGATAAAACTCTTCATTCTGTGGTCACTTAATGTAAAAATCCCTCTGCTCATTTAAAACCACTTGGTTTTCCCCCCAAAAAACAAGAAGAAATGCCTCATCCAACAGCAAACTAGACCTTTTTCACAGCAGACATTTTGACATGTCATAACAGGAAACGCGCTGGTGTGACTAATAACATTAATAACGGCAGCATTCCACATAAATGGAACCGAGCCATCATTAAAGTTATTAGTCCCACCTGTGCTTTTATTGCTGTGACAAGTCAAAGTGTCTGTTGGAGAATGGTTTATTGTTGTATTTTCATGTCAAAAGGGTTTTAGATTTTTATATTAGACAAAAGGAGATAATGCTCTATGATGATACATGACATTTAAATGTTATTTTTGGCACCGCTCGCTGCTCTCTGGCTTTTTTTGTAAGCGTAGAATATCAACAAATGTCCCATAGAGCTTCGTACAACCATGCAAGCATGTCATTACCACAATATTACAGAAAGCATGTAAACGTGCTGTGAGACATGACAAAGACAAGCCTTATTTTCTTTCAGTAAACCGAATGATGCTCCATTGAATGGAATTTCGTTCATTCATGAGTTCCTCTCTGGGATGAGACATGGTTTAGTCATTTTGTTTGACAGTCTTTACATTTGAGCAAAGTCCCTGGGCTCACTGTAGGCACTGAAGTGTGGAGAACGTTAATAGACCACTCTGCTACACGTGACTGAGGGGAGACCTCAGACCAGTGTGTGTGTGGGGGGTGTGTGGGGGTGTGTGTGTGTGGGGNNNNGGGGGGGGGGTGTATTACTCATGCTGTGGGGACATAAATCTGTTTACACAGTCACATTGTGGGGACTTGCCTTCCTTTTGGGGGGTCCCCATAACGTAAATCATTCAATTTTAGGGTGAAGTCTTGGTTTAAGGTTATGTTTGAGTTAAGTTTAGGGTAAGTCTCCAGGAAATGAATGGAAGTTAATGTAATGTCCTCTAAAGTGATGGAAACACGACTTTGTGTGTGTGTGTGTGTGTGTGTGCGTGCAGCATACTGTGTCACTGTAGAGTGTAAGTGACCATCCATGCGTGTGTGAGTGTGTGGAGCTGCATGTGACTTTATAAACTGTGTGTGTGAGAGGGAGAGAGAGAGAGATGCTGACTGAATTTTCCAGTCACAACACTGTCGTTTCCACTTCTGAAAATCACTTTACTCATCTGTGTGTGTGTGTGTGTGTGTGTGTGTGTGTGTGTGTGTGTGTGTGTGTAAAGCTTGTGTGCTTAATGCATCATTGACTCCCTCTTTCTCTCCACTCTTTCTTGCCTTCTCCGTTTCTCTCCTCCTCTTGTTGACCGTCTTTCTCTCTCTCTCTGTAGCGTGCAGTATCTCAGTATATGTAGGCCAGCTCCCACAGGTCTTATGGGATCTATAGGTGTCCATTGCACTGCCTGGTTGGTAACCACTGTTCTATACTATGATTGCTTCCTAAAATCAAGATAAAGCATTATTGTAAAGGAAATATAATGCTCAAATGCATCAGATCACTCTGAAAAACATCAGCACCACCTACATGTGAGGCATAACTGAATTGTTAATAGGCTCTGCAGACAGCATGTTTATGGCAGCATAACACGCTACAGGCATCCTTTTTAGTTTGGGGCCCCTAAAAATGAAGCAGTAACCACTTGCAACATCAAGTTTATACAGCATATCTATTTGTTGTGAGCAGTTATGCCAAAGAGTGATTTTCCCCTCTAAACTTTCTTAATTCATTTTAAGAATTTTTATTGGACAAAAAATACAACTGTTTCGCAGTTAGCAGGAAAAAGCAACATTTAGAGAAGATTCTTTTTTTCGTTCTTCTTTCTTTTCTGTCCCATTATTCTTCTTACAATGCCTCAGATTCATCTTGTGACCCATTTGATGGGTCCCGACCCCCAGGTTGGGAACCACTGGTACACTGGTATATAATATTTTGATATTGGCAGAGACACACACATTTTTATTGGATTTTCTGTTGGCTTTTGCTGTCATAAGCTGAAATACCACGGTGTTATCCATTTGTACAGTGACACTGAGTGGGATGGGTTAGAGAATGGCATAGAAATTGGTCGATTATGGATGGATGGGCAGACAGATGGATGTATGTGGATACATATTGTCTTGAATACTTTCATAATAAATTGGGAGCTTTTATATGAAATGCATTTCCCACAACAGCATAATCATTGCTTGCGTGCAGATTGTAAGAAACATGGTAAATATTTCTGATGTTTAACAAGCCTATAATACGAACACCATGGCTGTTCTGCCTTCATTTTCCTGGAAGCAATTGTGAAACTGTGAAAACACAAGTTCAATGAGCAACAAAGCAGAAAAAGATGAGATGCCATAAGGAAACGTAAGACAAACGGTGAAAATAAATAAACACAGTAACAAGGATTTGACTCAGGAAAGTATAGACAAACCTTTGTACTCTTTTGAGGAAGAAACAAACGGTCTCTTTTGTTCAACCAAGAATCCAAAACCAAAATATTCTCATCATATATGACAAGAAAAGCAGCAAGTCACCACATTCAAGAAGTTGGAACCAGCAAGTGTTTCAAAAAAGTTGCAGATTGATTTTCTTTTGATCAACTTATTGATTAACTGACTTATTGTTGTGGCTCTAGTAAACATTCACGTACATACAAGTTCATACAAGAGTAAAAGTACAGTAAAGAGAGTAACATACTGTACATAACAGTTAGCCCAACAGTATTTTACTTAGAATGGCGTATTAGCAACACATCAGCCTTGGTCAGTGGTGGAAGAAGTACGCAGATCTTTTACTTCAGTAAAAGTAGCAATAATACAGTGTAGAAATACAAGTAAAAGTATTGTCCTGTATTCAAAATTTTACTTGAGTAAAAGTACAAAAGTATTAGCATCTAAATATACTTAAAGTACCAAAGGTAAAATTACTCATTATGCAGAATGGCCCATTTCAGAATAATGTATGTTATATTATTGGGTTATAATTATTGATGCATTAATGTGTGATCACTCATTGTTTAAGGTGGAGCTAATTGTAATTACTTTATATACTACTGGGTATCTTAACCTATAATAATAATAATAATAATAATAATATCATAATTTATTAGTATATTTTGCATTAATCTAAATCTGCAAAGTAATTAAAGCTTTAAAATAAATGTAGCGGAGTCAAAAGTCTCTGGGATGTAGTGGAGTAGCCTAGAAGTATAAAATAACATAAAATGGAAAACTCAAGTAAAGTACAAGTGCCTCAAAATTATACTTACGTACAGTACTTGAGTAAATGTACTTAGTTACCTTCCACCACTGGCCAGCGTTCAGTGAACAAGTGAGGGATTTTGGACACAGAGCTGACAAAATGGTGGATGTAACAGTGTCAGTTAAACTGCTGTCAGTTGTTGTTGTTGCTACTAGCAACAGAATGTTCAACTGAATCCAACTGATGTTGACAGAATTAGCATAAATTAGCATAAATTAGCAGCTGGTGGTAGTTTATGTTTTCTGGCATCTTAAAGTTAACAGGAAGTAAACAGGAGATTACAACAGTCACCAAATTAAAACAAAAAAACCCCACCTGAAATTCAATTTAGAAATTAAGCTATATGATCAGTGACAAAATAAAGAAGAAGAAGAAGAAGGCTGAAAGCTATATTACTCTGAGACAAAGTTCTGACATGTAGGCTACTGTATAGATGTAGACAGAAAAGATGAATGAGATGAATATTTGGTCCTAATATGTCCCTGGCTTGGTCATGCAACTCAAAAAGGACTGCCTCCTAGTGAGCGGCTTTTATCTGTATTAGCGGGTGTTCAGATCAAAAACATCCTGTGTTAAATATATGAAAGGGGCTGCATTGGTGTTGGCATGTGGCTTCAGGTACCACTGAGACGATGAAATGCTGTCCAGGAAGTCCAGTTTGAGTAACAGATTATTGTGTTTGAAGGCTCATCAGATGCCAAAAAAACTCCACAGGGGTTTATTAATACTATGAGACCTGAGTTATCATGATGGCACTCATTTCATTTACTATTTTATCTTATCTGATTATATCCTAACAAGAAAGGATCAAACTGTAATTGAAATTATACAGCTATACATGTTACCCCTCATTGGCATATTCTAATTCTCCAGTGAGGTAGTTGGTGTGGAAGTCTGAACCACAGATGAGGAAGTTAGTTTTAAAACATTAGAGAGAGGAAGACAGAGAAACAGAGAGAGGTAGGGGGTGGGGGAGTGACAAATGGCAAGTACAGACTTTGTGCAGTCCCACAGCGCATTTGTGGGAATGGCGTATTGTTCCTTTTTGTATATTAGCAACTTAAGTGTGAAGATTCAGAGTTAAAGTTAAATGTTCCTGCAGTAACAAAAACTTGCACATCATTCCTTATTAAGTATAAAATAGTGCTCTACAAGGACAATGCATGATTTGCATTCCTTTTTAAAGCGCTGTGAATCGTGATGGTGAAGTTCGCCGGTGCCCAGGTATGTGGGAGAGAAGTGTCTCACCCTTGACTGACTGGCCTGAATTTACCTTGTGGCTATAGCATCGTGTTAAAAACATTTTCCACAGCGCCTTTGTGTCGTGACTAGTGGGCTTCACACCAATGTGCTCTCATGGATCTGCCTCCTCACTCTGACTGTTCTCCTACCGTCTCTCTCTCTGTCCAGACAGGGAAGGTGTCTGTGGTTACTCTGCTCTGCAACAAGCGGCGTCTGCTGCATGTAGGAACTGATGATGACTGATGGTGGTCAAAAGGTTATTCCAGTGGTTACAATGGAGATGTTGATAAGGAACAACATGTCCTCTCTAACGTTCCAACATTCATCTGGATCAGACAGGTGGTGTAGCTCTGAATGCCCTTCAGTGGTTTTTACATACTAGGACTGTGAAGATTAATTTGTACTTGCAGTGTAGTATGCCCTTTGGACCAAATAGTTACTGTCTATGTCTTGGCATGTGCAGAACATAAATTCAAAAGTTTGAGTTCCACCCTTAGACTGTATATAAAGATGGATGACGCCTCTCCACTTCCTCCCAAAAAAAATGAAGCCAAAATATCCCAGATACGGGCGCTGCCATCTTGCGCTGGTGACGTCATTTGGAGCCAGAGTCTGCGCAGTAGTGATCGGTATCGAGGTCCCGCCCATACATCTTCCTGAACCAATCGCGAGCACACCACAAGTTGTGAATCATGAATCACATGAACCCTTTTTATAGCATCAAATAACTAATTAACACCAAACTTATCAGAAAAATAAACACTTGATTATCACACTGATGTATGTTCATCTTTGGGAAAATTTCATTTGACTTTATTATTTTCAGTTTGGCCCATGCCCATTGAGGGAGCGGGGTATATGACCTATACTGCAGCCAGCCTCACTGGCTTCACTTTTGGGGAGCTGTCATGTCGTCCATCTTTATATACAGTCTATGGTTCCACCCAGACAGATGCATGTCCGTTGTTTATCGTTGGCTAAACCATACTGGTCAGGTTAGCCCAGCCCATATATCTAGCAGCATCAGTACGGTGGACATAAATGAGAAGCCATAGCTCAAAGGCATGAACGTAATTTAGATCTTTATGCTTAGTTAATCATATGAAAACTGCATGTTGATCACTCCAAGTTGCTTAGTATCAGCAACATCAAGCTGAACTAAACTAAAAAAAAAAGGGCATTTTAATCTCAAGGACACTTTGAACCAGTTAAATAAAGACAAAGAAAAGCACGTGTCTTTCACCAGAGTGTGTGAAAAAACGATGGCATATGACGCCAAATCTTGACTTTGTGTTTGCTTTGTCAGGATACGCCATTGTCCTGTTTGTTTTCTTTCTTTTTTTAAAGTATTTTTTAAGGCATTTTTGCAGTGATAATAGAGAGATGACAGAAAATGAGGGGAGAGGGGAGAGATGACGTGCAACAAAAGTCTGCTACCGGACTCAAATCTGGGATATTGCGATTAAATGATCAGCATCTTAAACCCTTAAGTCACCAGGACAACCCCCTCCTGATTGTCCTATTTTCCGTCAATGCTTCAGAAAAGCAGCAATTTTTATGACATTTGCTCCTTGGATCAGCACATCTACTCTACTTTTGCTATTTCTGTACGTTTGAGACATTAAATGTGTGCTGTGGCCATCACTTGAAGCAAGTCAGATGATGTAATACGTCTGGTTTGTGTTTCACTTAGTCCTTTTTCCCCCCACAGTGTTCACTTTCAGCCTCTTGCCGCAGATTCACAGCCAAAGAAATAATGAATGCAGTATCAGTGTTTGTCACTGCAGGTACTGTATGTGACTGTTACGGAGAACAGGGGATTTGAGCTGTGATATGATGTTCCTGCATCTGGGCACACATTTGTGATTAAGTTATATTGCATTTTGTTTGTTTGTTTTGTTTTTTATATACTTTACTTATTGAACATAATGATGGCCAATGAACCTCTGTTTTTGAGACTCTTTAATTTCAGATTTCCGCCACATTAGTGTTTGCTTTGTATTGTCCACTGTACACCCACTTTGAGTGTTTGAGTGGGCGTTATCAGTGGTTACCACCCTCATAGGTATGTGTTAGAAGGGGCCTGCCACACCTACTAGTAGTTTCAGAAGGCCGTTATCTATTCAAATAGTTGATCACATCTGTATGAGACGCACCAGGCTTTCAGTGTAAACCCATCTGCATCAGGTGACGTAGTATAAAGAGTGGAAAAAGTCTATGCTAGGGGAAAGAGGCGGCTGGGTCAAACAAACACAGGACTTTCACCCAGGAGACCGGAGTTTGTATCCTGTTTGATACCAAAAGTCAATGTTGACTTATAGAAAGTGTTACGTCACATGACTTATTTTCTTATTTTAACCCAAACACTTTTCCTAAACCTATCATGAGTGTTCAACCATGTGAATAGGTGATAATGGCCCTTTCTAACCCTATATAATCTATGAGGCTGATAACCACCGATGACGCCCATTTAATCGAGTGATAACATTTGAAACGGGTGCACTGCACCAAAAAATGAATTGTCAAAATTGTCAAAATCAGACAAATGGTGTCAGAGAAATTTGCGTAAATCAGTCTGATCTGTAGCTATAGCGATCCCATTAGTCCAATCAACATACATTTATGGATGCTTCAACATAGTGAACACTGTAGAGTACAAATGCAACTCAATCTAATTCACTAAAAATTGTCTAGTACAAAACCAGGCACGTCAGAACTACACAAATCTAGACTGTTCTAACTCTAACAGATTGCACACCTACACTCAGACAGTTTACATTCAGTCCACATAATTATGAAATGTTATACAGTGGGTGTTGAAATGATTTCCAATCCCAGTCCATTTTCCTCACCTGAGGGACTGGTTTAGCAGTGCTGCATAAAGCTTGTCAAAATGGTGCTCTTAGCTAGGGCTTTTTAATTAGTGTTTTATGGTAATTTTGGGCAATTGAGTCCCCGGTTACCATGGCAACTGCTCGATGTGCAATTTCCACGGACTGTTAAGGAACGCTTTAGGGATAAAACTTACTAAAGGGTGTTTATGCAAATGGAGGCTATCATGCAGTGTTAGAAAAACATTCGAAACACTGCAAACTTTTGGGCAGAGAGAGAGAGACTGTGTCATAGCTGAGAGGTCGCAGGTTCGATTCCTGCAACACACAGCGTGCATCAGTGATGAAGTGACCTTGAGCAAGACACTGAGCCTGAACTGCATGTGTGAGGATTAGGGCATAAGCTGAAAGTTGATAGATATCAATGCACGGGATATTATCTATTTTCATTTAGAGAGGGGAGGTAGAAGAAAGGAGGGGTGACAGAGGCAGCAGCAGGTGATAGATGGAGGGAACGCATGAATAGAGATCCAGACAGTCATGCACAGCTATCAGCTGGCAGTAAAAAAGAGAGATTGACTCCCGGCCAGAGTGAGAGAGAGAGAAAGAGAGAGAGGGATGACAGAAAGATAGAGAGTTTGTTCCAGATAGCAGCAGGTCTCACAGTGTGTACAGAGAGAGTTTTTCAGGTGAAGGTGAACCGTTCTCTTGCAATCAGGACTCTGTGTGCTCTGTATTCATTACGTTGTAGGAGAAGAAAACTGGATACAAGGTCACATATGGGGGCTCAGTAATGCACCTGGGACAAAAATCACAGGTTACCCGTTTGTTTTAGGGCTACGACTTGGTTTCAGGATTAAAGTTAAAATCATGACTAGGTTAAAGTTAAGGTAAGGGTGCATACACAGTTATCACCCTCTGCAGTTCCTCTCACATCTACGGAGCTTTACAGAGTCTTTCAGCTCATTGTTTCAGCATCATTTTCCAGATGCAGCAGGCAGCGAAAAAGCTCTGAATACCCACTGTACGCTAACCTGCCCAGCATCAAACTGCAGACAGACAAGGTTAGTGACTAGCTGGTTAACACAGTGGAGCGTTTAGCCACTAAAAAGCCAGTTATTTCCCTCATGAGACCAAAACAGAGCTGAAAGAAAGTGAATATTGGGCTTAAATTTGTTGGGTGGCAAGAAACACAACTTTAAATTAATGCTAATGTTGTTTTGTGTCTGTTAGATGGTTAAATAGGCATTTGTCTGCTAACACATTTGCCATAACAACATTTTGTGTGTGTGTGTCAATGTTTACAGGTTGCTCCACTGCCCTCAAGTGGCCCAATAATAAAAATAGCAATACCTGGTAGCGACCCCTTGTCACAGGTCCAACCAAAGAGTGATGTTCCCTTTCAGATTGTTCCATCTGAATACTTTTTAGAGGCCTGAAGAAGTAAAACTATGTAGTATTTCACAATACAAAAGGAAAGATTAGTCAAAACCCACTGGTTTAAACCGGTTGTGCTATCGGGTTTGCAGAGTTCCACAAATTTGTATTCAGGCGGCACTGTGAAGCGATGTGGATCAGACTGTACTGTACGTGAACTGGTACATCGTATGTTGTACCTCGAGGACAGAGGGGTCACATTTAGTCTTCAAGATGTTAAATCAAATTAACCTAAAACTTTTAATAACAAGCATCGCCCCTGTTTTTAGTATGATCTATGAATAGTTCAAAGCTTCTAGGTTAACTGTTTGAAGCTGTAATACATGACACTGTAATAGTAGACATGAGTGTGTGTCTTCTTTCTGCTTTTCCCTCCTCCGGGCTCTGAGCATTGGACACCAACATGGCAAGGTGACCTTAAATAAATAACTAAAACAACACACAAATAAACACACAAATACCCACACTTAAACAGAAATGAACTCTTACAGACTGACACTGACGTCAAGAGTCAGTTTAAAAGCTTCTTTGTCCGTCCTCTGTTTAGATTAGTCTAAGCAGTTTATTGAAATCCCATTCCCTTTCATACAATGATGTATTCTCATCCATGTTTGGTTATAAGACTACAAATGAACAAAGTGAGTAGTTCATTTAAAGAAACAATTAATTATTTTTATTGCTAATTTTGTCTTCCTCAGAGGGCGTTTGTATTGATCGACAAATATACTTAACAGGCTGGGTGTATGTGTGATATAAGCTGTGTCTCAATTCAGGGGCCCCATCCTGCTAACCGAACGTTGTTAAATGAGACGGTCTCGTCTACGGAGGATTTCCTATTTGCGTCACCAGCGTCACGAAGCGCCGCTCCTGTTGCCTAGCAACCTTGACAGCTGCAGTTGAGGTTGAGGAACATTTGTATCGTTAGCTATTCGAGTGAGTTGAAACCCATTACATTTAAAATTGTAATCCTGCTCTCGGCTGCTGGTGACGGTATGTTTGGGGACGCCATTTTCTCCTGCGTGCAATGAATCTTGGGATAGATTGGGCCGCGAAGGATAGAGCCGCTGGATCCTTCAAATTCGGGAAAAAAAGGCAGTATTTCTCGCCCACATTTGAGCCTTCGAAATGGGACAGCCTTGTCACGCCGCTCTGACGCATTCGGTCTTCAAATGCAGCCTTTGAAGGATGGTAAATGGACTTTTACTTATATAGCGCTTTTCAACCGTTGAAACGGTTCCCAAAGCGCTGTACAGTGATCTAAGCTTTTAACAGTAGTCTAATTCACCCAATCACACACACACCAATGGGGACACAGCTGCCATACTGGCCTCCACCGGGGGCAACTTAGGGTTCAGTGTCTTGCCTAAAGACACTTCGACATGTGGACAGAAGGAGCCGGGATCGAACCACTAACCCTGGGGTTGATGGACAACCGCACTACCCTCTGTACCACAGCCGCCCTGTGTACCACAGGATGTGGCCCCTGAATTGAGACACAGCTATAGTATGATAGAAACCTTTGTAGCATGATACTGAAACATCTAAAATATCTTGCCTGTCGTCAGATAGTGTGCGTCTTTTTCAGCCTTTTTATGTAGAACATTTGTCTTGATCACAGCTGAAGAGCCGGTGATCAGCACATCTGACTGGACATCAACCGAGCGTTGTTGATTTATGATATAGTGACATAGACATTTATATATAGAGCACTGCAGTGGTCTGAAGTTTCAGCCCGATCCTAAACCACCTTGATTGGCTAAACCCACCATGAACAGGTGAACAAGTCTAGAACCTGATGAATAAGCTCCTCCAAGGCTGGCATGATGGGGTATGAGGGTGTATAATCTTGTTTGTTTAAGAAATATTTTGCTTTTGAAAATT
Organism: Maccullochella peelii; assembly: GCA_002120245.1. NCBI lineage: Eukaryota > Metazoa > Chordata > Actinopteri > Centrarchiformes > Percichthyidae > Maccullochella > Maccullochella peelii. The sequence continues at coordinate 333,774 of LKNJ01000133.1, read as the reverse complement.
ATGTTTTTGCTTACTCTTGTGTACAGAACAAATCTAAATTTGCCATATATTAAAAAGAGACTGTGTACTTTATGTTTGACAGGAGATCAATGAGTGACGAGCATTATATATTGATTTGTCCTTGTTGGGACGATTAGATGAAACAGATGAAACTATACAATAGGATTAGCGCAAGCAATGTTGCCAATATTGCTGCGTTTCTTTTTATTTTCTTACATGTGTAACTATGTCCGTATACCTCCTCTAGAGGGGTCATGGTGGAATAAAGAAAAGTCTAACATCTAAAGAAACACTTAAAGCTCTTTCTTACATGTTTTAATGTTTATATTCTCCATAAACAACCATCCGTACGTAACGTAACTAGCCGGCGAGCTGGCAAGTAACAACATGTTGCACATGAATGCATTACAATCAACAATCTACCTATGAGTAACATAGTCATATTTATAATAGTAATTGTTAAAAAAAAAAAAAGTAATTAATAGTAAAATTTCAACCTTAACCAACCTTTCAAACATAACCTGGAGTCACAGTATTAAATGCCAGGTCCTGTCGGGCTCAGTTCAGGCCACAGACTTGTAATTTATGGTGTTGAACAGCCCTAATGAGGTTACCTTGAAGACCTTGAAGACCTGAATGTGTCTGTTATGTGTCTGATTAAGGAGTTTGGCCCATGTGAAAAGACAAACTTTAGTTTTGCAAAATGGCAAGTAAAGTTATCATTTACTTTTCCTCCTCACATACTGATGATTGAGACCAGAGGACACAATCTGTGGAGATTTCCTCGTTCTCAAACACAAGATGATGAAGTTTATCTTTCCAATGAATCACCTCCTGGAATTTAAAAATGGATTTAGATCAAGACGCTCCCGTAGAGAGGAAACAAAAAAGTGCCGTGCTCGATTTTAAGATGGCTTCCCTTTCTGTCTCTCGGTAGGGGGTGGGATGGAGGAAGAGATAGAGAGAGAGAAAGAAGTTAAACGCAGAGACAGATGGAGGAAGAGTGTTGAGAGAGAGAGAGAGAGAAGCCTGAAAGGGAAAAGAGCGAAGACAGAAAGAGGAGATGTGCCGGGGCGTCTAAGGCAGAACTGGGCCACTGAGCACAACCCTGGAAGAACAGAGAGGAGAAAAAATAAGACTGGCCTGGAAACAGGGGAGAGAAAGTGAGACATGACAGAAGGAGAAGAGGGAGAGGAGAGGCTCAGATAAAGTCTTTCCTCTGTGAGCTTCACTGAGGAACAGTTGGACGAGTGAAGCCTTCAGATAAAAAAAACAAATAAGTCGGTCTGGAAATGTTTGTGAACAGACTTTCTGTTGATAATGACATCACTTTACATCCTCTTCTGTTTTATAGCACCTCTGATCTTTAAAGGTAATTCCAATGTATTTGAGACATTCAGATTTTAAACAAACTCCCATAGCTGAAATTATTTGGAAGAGGACGCAGGACTTTTACTCCTTTCTAAGTAAAAGTCCTGCATTCAAGTAACAGTACAGAACTATTATCTAAATGTACTTAAAGTGTCAAAAATAAAGAATATCAGAATAACAGATGCATCAATGTTTAAACAGCATTTTACTGTTGTAACTGTTTTATCTACTGGTTTAGTAGTTAGTGGTAGTTTAGTCCAGTAGGAGGTAGGGGTTGGGACCCTCCAAAGGGTCATAAGATAAATCTGAGTGGTTGCGAGATGATTATAGTGGTAGGAAAGAAGAAAGAAGGTTTTAATAATCTGACTGGAGTGTTGCTTATTTACAACCTGTCCACTTGTGTTTCTTCCCCCGTATGACATCTTTTTATGTTGCCATGTTAAATTTTACAACAGTAAATAGAAACGATGGCCAAAGCTATGAAAATAAGACCCAAGTTGTAACAAATTCTTTAACTAATGAAATTTTAAACTGAATTACTGTGTATATTTTTTCATCTGAAGTGTCCAGTGTGTAGGTTCATTCATTTACTTACAATTTATCATCCATAATACTCAAATATTGTCTTTATTTGGGCTGCAACTGATGATTATTTTCATTCACAAACTTTTTTTTCTCTTAATTGTTTAGTCCAGTGGTTCTTTACCTTTTTTGGCACGTGACCCTTGAATTGACATGCAACCCCTGTTGCATAAGTCTAACAGTTCAACCAGTTGTTTTTTTTCCTTATTTTATTTGAAGTATTTTTAGTGTCATGAAGAAGTAAAATTATCTAGTAATTTACAAGAAGAAACGCAAGGCAGGCTAAAAAAAAAAAAAGCAAAATGTAACTTTTGTAGCAGAAATGTGTTTTTTTTCTGCTGTCTTCTCTTGATAATTATCTCGCAACCCTTCAGCTTGATCTTGCAACCTCTTATTGGGTTTGCGAACCTCTGGTTTAGTCTATAAAATCTCAAACAAATTGAGAAAAATGCCCATCACATGCGTCCTGATGGCCTAGTGGTTAAAATGCAAACCGTATAACCATCCCGGGGCCCTTTGTTGCATGTCATAAACCTCTCTCTCCCAATGTTTCCTGTCTGTATTTACACTGTCCACTGAAGGCCAACAGTCCAGAAGCTAAAGATATTCAATTTACAATAATATATCACAGAAAAAGCAGCAAATACTCAGATTTTACAGGCTGAAAACAACAAATATTTCACATTTATGCTTAATAAATGATTTTAACAATTCATCAATTATCAAAATTGTTGTCAATTAATCTTATGTTGATCAGCTAATTAATTAATCAACTTCATCATTTCAGGAACACTATTAACTTACAGACACTGTACTGTACACTGCAGTAACTCTCTGACAGCACGACTCTCTCTGTCATGCTGCCTTCCTCTGTCTGGTTGCTTGTTTATCAGTGTTTATTGCGTACTATTAATATATCCCACTGTTTGACTGTCGAACTTTCTTTCTGTCATTTGTCTGTGTTTGTCGTAGCTGAATGCAGTCAGGTCCTAAACTTTTCCACTACAGAGTGAAAGTTGGGTACCTTTTTTTGTCGTTTGGAAACATCTTTTCAGGTCATTCTGGGGCTGGAGTCTTAGTTTAGGTAACGCTTGTTTGACCTATTTGGTGCATTTGTGTATTTGTTCAGTCATGCATCTGTGCATAATTGATTCCCACATTTTGGGTGCAGGTGAATTGTCAGCTGTTCTGTGTTTTGTTGTGTTGGTCGATTGTTATTTTTAGTGTCGGTGATGTAAGGGTCGTTGAGTTCTACAGACATGCCACCTGGAGCCACTGTGGCAGGCAGATTGGACTGACTGTGAAAACGTGATGTGATTCCTTGGGGTGTTGTCCTCACCAGGAAAAAGAAAGCATTGGCTATTTGCTCAAATACTTAAAATGGCCGTTGATTATGTTTTTCTAATAGTGAAATCTCTTAATTGTATGAGTAATTTCCTTAGTAGCAGAGGTGGATGTGGCATGGCATTGTTATACAGCTGCAAAAACTCTTAGAGAAGAGGTTGGAGGTGGTGTGTGACCACGGTTCATTCTAGAGGGTGACACAGGAGTGGATATTCACTCCTGTCCCATCCCACACCCACAAAAATACTCCTGTCCCGTCCCAATCACGGAAGAATGACTCCCGTCCCATCCCGTTCTCGTGTGGCTGCAACCAGCCACCATAGCAGACAGGAGAGAATAAAAAAGAATAAAAAAAGACAACAGAACGACTAGCATTATGTTCAGAATAAAGAAGACAGCGTTTATTCATATTAGAACTGCATATTTTCTGTATACATAAAAACAAACCTGTTATTATGATTCCCATCCTGCCCGCTCCCGTTGACTTTTTTTTGCTGTCCATGCACAATAATGCACACAAAACCTACAAGTTCAATATTAATTCATTGTCTTTATGTGCCACAATGTCAAGCTCCATCAATATCCATCATTCCCTTTTGAGATACACCTGTATACTTCAAAGCTCAATAACATTATTTTCTGATAATTCCAGTGCATGCACAGTGACTCCTGACAACACTTCTTTCCACCTCCAATTTCTGTTGGATTAGTAAAAGCCTGGCTTTTCCAAACAGGAAGTGTAAAAATGATTAGGGTCTTGGCTCAGAACAAAAGACAAATAAATCTGTGTGTTTGTATGCATGTGCTGGTGCAGGTAACTGCTCTAAGTGGTTATTTAATGAGTGTAAAAAAGACAGAACAAGCTGTTCCTGGCGGCTAGTTAACTAACCGCCTCCCACATACACATTCTCACAAACACACACACACACACACACACACACACACACACACACTGACTGATCAGGAATTTGCTTGACAATGTGAAGCACTGGCATGTGAGACAGGATCTTCCATTTTCTCTCGCAGTCATAGTCGCAAAGTAATCATAGACTAAATGAGTCTGTGTGTATGCGTGTGGCTGTTATTTCAGTGATTTATATGTGTGTGAGCATTTTGTGTGTGTCTGCATTTCACATGTGCTTGTGCGTGACTGTTTTAATTGTGAGAGAGTGCAGAAACCTGGGGTGAGTTCTGCAGAGTGCAGCGTTCACACCTTTATAAAAAAACAAAGAGAGCCAGAGACAGAGAGACATGGAGAAGCTGCTCTAAAGCTCTTATTCAGGTTCTATAAAGGTGTCTGATATATTTGAGTCCATGTAAAAGCGTCGCCAAATGTGGAGCGATCGCCCACTGACTGCAGCATGTTCTGTTTTATGACAGAGAAAGCGAGAGAGAGAGTGAGTAAAAATACACCCAGCTCCTGGGAGACGGTCTCTATGGCAGCCGTTACTATGGTGACGGCAAGGCTGCACGTGAAGTGATGGCTGTCATGGGACCCTGGGGAATTCACCCTCTCAAGCTGCTGGAGGAGGCGCACACACACACACTAACTCACACACACACAAACTTCAATGAAGAGCAGAGGGAAGAAATAGGAAAAGAGACCACAGGTGAAGTTCAGGAAGAGTAATGACCAGGCACACTGTGGTGCAAAGTAAATATTAAGTTAATTTACTCGAGTACTGTACCTACTTAAGTACAGTTTTTCCATTTTATGATACTTTATACTTCACTACATTTTAGAGGGGAATATTGTACTTTTTACTCCACTACATTTATATAGTTACTAGTTACTTTGCACATTTTGCAGGTTATGTTTTAATACAAAACATAAAGTTTTCTTTTATAACCAGATGCATTGTTTCGTGAAAAAAAAGTCCCACTTATCAGGTCATTTTAGTCTGGAATTGAATCCTTAAAGTATTATTTTCTCATAAAAAGTGAAAGAAGTGATTTCCTGTGTTATAATGTTAACATGTTTAAAGATACAGATGCTTGTTTGCAGAACAAAGTTGATTTAAATTAAAAACAGGTTAAAAATATTACAGCACTAAAAAATAAGTATTTTACTAAAGTAAGATTTTGAATGCAGGACATTTACTCGTAATTGAGTATTTTGACATTGTGGTATTGTCCTTTTATTTACTTTTACTAAAGCATATAATCTGAATACTTCTTCCACCGCTGCATGCTGGTGTGTAAATGTGTGTGGGTTGCTGCGTGTGTGTGTGTGTGTGTGTGTGTGTGTGTGTGTGTGTGTGCGTAGCGTGTGTGGGTGGGTATGTGTTTGCAGTTCTTGCTAAATTTCTCACTACTGACATTTTTGTTTCTTTTATGTAATTAATATTGTACTGATGTGTTGGGAGCTTGCACATGTAGCGTTGCCTCTGCAGAGTCAGTCTGTAGCAGACTGTAGCAGTCATGCTGTTTCCATAGCAGCAGCGAGAGCCATCACATCCAACCACGCTCACTTCCTCGTTTCACCCTATTGGTGCCGACTTGCTCACACACACACACACACACACACACACATTGATTCAGACGGGGTCGACCAGAGCATTAGAAACGCAAAGAAACAGAACAGAAAAGCAAAAATGTTCAAAGTAACGTCCATTTTCTTCCACAAAACGTGATATCCATAAATGAACAAGAGCAGAATGTGGACTTTTAAAGCACTAATGCTGGCATATTGTGTTAAATTAGTCATCTCGTAGGATCTTTGTCATTTTTATCATATTTCCTTTTTTTTAAATGAAATCCATAGATTTGAGAAAACACTTCTCTGAGCAGGCTCTATATCCTCCCTGTTCTGTGCATCTTCTTTGTCCATATTCTGGGGTCTTTCTGGTGTAAAATCAGTCTCTGGAGGTGTCTGTGTCATGAAGGTGACTGCGCTCATTGTTGCCCACGTAAACAAATCTCCCATTTGCTCCTAATATTTGTCATTGTCCCTGCTGACTTGCCTAATCCTAATGGGTAACATCAGCTCTCCTCTCTTGTTTTCTCTACTCTCTTGACCAAAAAAAGCTGTTATTTTTAGTCCTCTGTGTCTTTACATATTTAAGCTGTTACATCAATAGACTGTGAGTGCATAATCAAGCAGCTGCAGTATCAGTAGCTAATAAAAACAGATTGTTTAGCAGACTGGGTGCTGATATTTATCCTACCGATTTTGCCAAATCGATGACCACAATACTTTTCAGTGATTTTATACTGAGTCATTTCTTAAAAGAGAGTCTGTAAGTTACTTCACCACATGTCAGTTGGCAAAATGTTTTAGCTTGTTTGTGACTTAATCATTATGTCTGTGGACAGAAATGAATTATTATTTATTACTGGGATTGCCCTGGGAAAAAGAAAAAAAAGATCAAGCCAAGCCTCCACAAAATGAGATTTAAGAAAAATACAATTGCTCTAAGAAAGAAAATAAAAAGCTCTAATCTGTAGCAGAGTAGTACAGAGGACCCAATCTATCAAAAGGTCATATCAGCTCTGGTCAGTGTTGCTGCTTTGGAACTTTATACTGGGCCATCTGGCTCTTGGCTGGGACGTCAAGCGGTTGATTAGAGGATGCAGAAAGTATTAAACCAATTTCACACCTTTGGTAGCCGTGTAGCTTTCAGCCAAGCTAGCCCTCAGAGTGCCTGCTTACTCGGCCAATGAGAAGATCCCCTAAGGCTGCTTCTGCTGCGTAACCATGACAGAGTGAGTCACCTGACGTGTGTCCTCTGCTGGTTGGACGGCCACACTGAAATCAAACAGAGAGGAGATTATAGCAGGGTGAATCCATAAGAGTCTGACGTCGTCTACCAGAAATCTAAACCATGTAGGCCTACCACACACGTGCAAATGGAATATATTTCTATAAAGCAATGTCTTGTGTCACATAGTTTCTATTTCTTTGTTCAACCGTCTTTGATTGCAGAGGATCTCGTACGGTGCAGCAGGATGTCTTTCTTGACCTGTAAATGTGTATTCTGCTGCAGGCCTGGAAACTGTTAACACAACATTAACTGCTGATCGTGAGGCTGTTGCAGCTTGTTGTTTTCTAGTGGTAACATGTTATGAGGCAATAAAAATATACAATTACATACTATATTGTCTTCTTGACCATGTTCAATTGGCAAAACGGCACAACATGTGTTTTATCTAGGGATGGGTGGTAATTATTGTTTTATCTCTATATGATCGTGGAGCTATCATGGTCTAATGTCTAAAGTTGAATTTTGTTTCAAAGTTTGAGAGTGCACACACTGCAAGGAGTAGACTGGTGTTTCAGTACAAATGCGAATGTATTACATGAATCAATATACAGTATTTCAACAGGTGGGGAACAAGTGGTTTTAACCGGGTCCGAAACATTGATTGTTTTGCTTACATGAAATGATATATTTCCACATACAAATAATGAGATTGTGAAGTAAAATTTGTCCATATTGCCTACTGATAGTTTTAGCCCCTTCTGCAGCTTTTTTTTTTTTTTCCTTGTGTTTTCTGAGTTGACAGTTGTACTTGCACACAGACTATAAGGGAAAAGGAAAACACAGGACATGCTTTGAGAATTTCTTCTTCCATTATCTGAGCTGTGTAATCCTCATTGTGAAATTCCCACCCATTCCCCAGTGCTAGACAAGCCCTGCGTGGGTTACCTTTTTAGCTCTAAACATGAGGGGCTAGACAAGAGCCAGTGGTCCAAGGTGTGAGCACCATGAAAAGCACTGGTGTACACATACTCTAGACGGTATAAACGGTAAATCCCGGCTCGCCTCATTACGCCCACTTCGAGCATGACTGTGGATAAGGATGAATTAATTTTAATGGTCCAACCCTTTTAGATAAACAGTCCTGGAGGATCTGCGGTCTTTATCTGATTTCACTGGCCTTGCAATACACTAGAGCAGATAACATAGTGTCCTCAATGTGCTCAAGATCACTCTATCTTCTTCATTCACTGTGGTCACACTGTGGAGCTGGACATGTGTGTGTTTATAGACAGATAAAGCTGCAGGTCTTATCTCTGAGCCTCCTGGTCTCTCTCTCTCTGCTCTCTTCACCTCCTTGTTTTCATGTCCTCGCCCTCCTTTTCTCATCCTCGTCCCCCTTTTGATTGCTCTCTACTGTAGCTGTTAACTTCCTCATCACCTCCTGTTGTTCTCTCACTCCATTTCCTCCCCTCCTCTCCTCTCCTCTCCACACACAGCTGGTTTTAGCTCATCCAGATCAAACAGGAAATTAAGGCAGCAGTCAGATAACTGAAAATTCGCTCTTTGTTCTATTTGAAAGGGTTGGCAGTGAAGTGTTTTTTTATTTGTCAGTAGATTGATTGTAGTAAGCGTTTGGATTTGAAATGATTAAGCTGAATGATAAATCCTCACTCAAGGATTGTAACACCCATGGTTAGCCTACTCAGCCACTAGCTTTTAAAATGGAGTCGTGTAGTGGAGTGATGGAGGGATATTGTTGCAGAATTACAAAGGATTCAGTCTAATTATATGGCTCTGGCTTGTTGTTTGAAGAGTGTGTGTGTGTGTGAGGGAGAGAGTTGAGTCTCTGCCTGCTGTGAGAGGGGCGGCTGTGTTACCCATCTGCCCCGGGTTTTACAACTGCATGGCAGCAAAAAAGCTCAAACTAATGTTGATCCTACATCACCCTGCCTTAAAGGATATGCAGATCTCTCCTAAAACAACACTCACATGCCCATATGTGCTTTGCAACAGTTTTTGGTTGCTGTAATTTTTCTCCTGTTCATACTGAGATCCCTTCCTAATGCGCTTTAAATGATAGGGAACAAAATCCACAGCCCTCATTCTGTAACAAAATGCATTACAAAGATCTGAAGTTAATGAGGCTTCTTTGCAGTTCTTTGCTGTGCTGCAGTGGAGGGATAATAACACAGGTTTGTACTAAAAAGTCTCTAACTTTGGAAAATTCCCACTTATTTTTTTTACTACTGTAACTCAGACTTCTGAAGCCTCATATTAACTTCAGCTTAACCTTGGAAGGCATTTTTGCACAGAAAAAAGGACAGCAGATTTTGTCCAGCCAGTTCTTCCATTCAAACCGCCTTAAAAATGAATCTCTTTACGACCAGTATGGACAATTTCAGCGAGCAAAAACAGTTTCATTGTAAATGTGTGCATATGAATGTTGTATTAAGACAGACTTTTCCGTATACCAGGTTCATCGTGGCCTATGGAAACACTGATCAGAACTGAACATTTACACACAGTCCCATCAGATCCATGAAGACTACTGGACAAAATGAATGCTTATGTTTGTATCAAGGTGTGGATGAGAAGATACAAATTTGTCACCTGTCAGATTTCTGAGTGTATTAGAACATTTTGGATGCTGAAACATTGGATGTTTTATGGTTTTTGCATCAATGTGATGAAGTACGTTGATGTCAAGAATCTGCATATAAATTTGTATAAAACAGCATACAGTTTCTTGAGATTTTACTGGACAAGTATTTTCTCTGGCTTTGGTTTAACGTACAATGGTACAAAAGTTGGCTGTTTATCTGGACACTGAACAGATAACCAGCCAACAGAAAGAGGTGTAAGACGACCAATTTGCACTATAGCAACAGATAGCCAATATAGACCTTGCTGTAAACGGAATAAGCACAGTATCTGCAAGGTGCTGATGCTGAGAGTTGAGATTTCACCTTTTAATGTATGTCACCTGATCATCGGTGCTGCTGTAAGTGACCTAATAGTGCAAAAGAGGCAGGCATTAGGTAAATCAGAAAGTCTGCATTAATCATCAGCTTATCCTCTGCAGGGTTGTGGAGGGCTAGAGTTTTATCCCAGTTCAAAATGGGCAAAAGGCCAGAATACACCTTGGACAGGTTGCCAGTCTATCACAGGGCTGTTTGCCCAACTCATAGATGATGTGGTTCTAGTGATGAGCTGATAGGCCTGATCCAAGCGTCAATTGAACACTGGCGGGTGCAGAGTCATATGAACGCTGACATTTTTACAGTAGGTGGTTTTTTTGTTGTTTTTTTGCTTTTTTGAAAATGTGTTCCTTTTGTGCATTTATATATTGCATTACTCATCAAAAGCAGTGAAATGTGTCACCATTAATGAATGCAGCTCACATGGTTGTTATCAAAAAATGTATTTTAGAACATTTCAGAGAAAATCCCACACATGAATTTTAATGCCAGCTCCGTAGTTCATCTCTGAAGCAGAAACATCTTTGATGCTAGGTTGACATTTCAGACCCTTTTGTTGTCTTTTAGTGATTTAGCCTGACCATGTGTAGTGCTGCCAAACCAACAAGGGTCTACACAGGCATACAATGGAAAAAGATCAGATATAATGAGCCTATTGATGAGTTGCAGACCCTCTGAATTTAATCTAACATCATCTCTGTCCTCTCCTCTTTTTGCCTCTATAGTGCAGTGTCTGGAAATGACCACTAAGCGGAAGCTGATTGGCCGGCTGGTGCCGTGCCGTTGTTTCCGTGGCGAAGAGGAAGTGATCTCAGTGTTGGACTACTCCCACTGCAGCCTGCAGCAGGTCCCCAAGGAAATCTTCAGCTTCGAGAGAACTCTGGAGGAGCTCTACTTAGATGCCAACCAGATTGAGGAGCTACCCAAGGTAACTGTGAACCATATGTAACTTGTCTCTCTGCTGATTTTAACCTCTAACCCCTAAGCCCAACTTGCCAAACATAACTTATAACCAGTTCTTGACTACCTGAACCTGGACCAAGGCCGGACAGTCGACCCAATATGTGATCTTTGCAAAACCTTTGGGAAAATCCTGACCTCATGAAGACCTATACTTTGATCACTTTGATTAAAATAAACCGTTTGCGCCACGCTTTGTTCTAGGGAGCGGTGACGTACATCTTGTGTAATAAAGAGCTGCTTGACTTTTTGACCTATTGGTGGAAAGAATCAGAAGAATCAGAATCAGCTTTATTGACCAAGTATGTGTACACATCAAAGGAATTTGACTCAAACATACAGCTAAAAACAAGGACAACAAGGCAAAACTTAAACTGTGGCATAAAGTTAACTGTAAATGTGACATATATTTTATTGTTTTGTGGCATTTGACAAAAGTGTAACACATATGATTGGGGTTCTCGATGAGGGGCCTAACATCAACCCCACTGATTACTTGGCTGTAACTGTGATCAGAAGTTGACACATTTTGATATATTAATGTTGGGTTAGCCCATTCATTTACTTGTACAGAGAGGCCAGTGTAGTGGGCCTGTAAGGCACCAGAAATCAAGTGTTTGATGGTTGAAAAATGGAGAAACGGCTTTTCTATTCTTAGATCTAACACCAGTGGGGCAACAAATTAAAAGTTCAGCCTTAGGATGGCACCAAGGTCGTGCTGGTACCTAAACAAAAAGGGCTTATCCTGTACAGTTTCCAATTTAGGACATTTCAGACTCAGCTTGTCAGTCTGCTTTGAATGCTAGTGTTGGTGTTTGCATGCTATCATCGGCATGCTGAAGTCTTTAGGATTCTTCCTCTGTGGATCATGACTGTACAAAATTCAATTAATAATTGTTGAGATATTTCACTCTGGACTGCTGTGAAGTTATCTAAGTGGAAGGGTCTAAAGACAGACGGGTTCATACATTGCACAGTTTGCAAATTTGTGATTTTTGCGTCTTAATTTCCTCGACTTGACCGACCGACTTTATTGACATTGTCGTTCCTACAGAAAAGTAGAATTTGAAGAGTCTTGAGACCAAGAGCAGCAGTGTTGTTTTCCTGGCATGTTTGCGTACCACAAACATCATCACACACTAGACACTAACACTAACAGCGAGTGACAGGAAACATGGGGTGAAAGAGAAGGTCAATTGCTGTCTACTTCGCAACCACATGGTGGCATCCCAGGCCATTCGATACTTTCAAAGAAAAACCTATGTGGGCAATGATGAGGCAAAATGCCCTTCCAATATTTCAAGGGGAATTACAGGTGCTGTTTATAGGAGGGCTGTCGCTTTTTATTGATATCCTGTCCTGGTTTAAATGACAGAAATGTTGAATTGGATTTCTAAATATAACCTGCATGAATGGAGACAGTCTAATAGGGCTGTGTAAGTGGCAGGTCAAACTTGCATTCAGCTGACAAAAAAAAATCTGCTCAGCCTTGACTGTGTATATTTGTGTGTGTGTGCCAAGATTGTATTAGAGCTGCTGCCTGCTGAGACTGCCAGAGTGATTGGCCTTTATGTAAGTGAGTTGGAGAGCTCTTAAGTGTGTGTGAGTAAGTGACTGTGTCTTTTATAGTGGTCTGGCCTGACCTGTGGGCACAGAGCGGCCTTTTCCATGTTTAGCTCTATCTAGGTCTTTGGCCCCTGTGCTCCTTTTTTTTTTTGTGCTTCTTTTTTTTTGACAACAGTGAAAGCCAGGTGTGATAGATTGAGTGTGGCTGACATCTCAACTGGTCAAAAAATAGGCGATCAAAAACAATTTTGTCCACAAATACACTAAGAGCATTTTATTTTTAGTTACAGTTATTTCATTCGTTAAATATCTGCATGGGTTCCCTTTCATTGTGCAAGTTAGGTGACTTGGAAACTCTGAAGAGCCTGTAGGAATGAATGTGAGTGTTTGTTTGAATTGTGAGAGAATTAAAAATTGCTCATCATAAGATAATAGTTGGATGTTTGGTGTGAAGCATGGTACACATTTTTGCGGACATATCACGTTCAGTAGGTGAAGTCTGGGTGACACTACGTGTTTACACTGGCCCCAGTGCAACTTACAACTTACAGATGGCAGATGGCTGTTGTGGAAATCATAGCGCACTCTGGAAGTGTTTTGGCACGTTTGATTTGAAGTGATATTTTAATTATCGGCTCTTGAGTGACTTCATACTTAATATGAACTGGAAGGTAAGGTTAGGAAACATGGAAAAAGGAAAAATGGATGATCCACTGAACTTCTTTTGAAGTTGAAAATGTTCTTGCCGTTCATCCTAATGGATTCAGTTCTTCTGGTGGGCAGGAAATCCTCAGCGTTTACCCTCTGGGGACGCCATACCACCTAGTGAGGTCACCTGTTCAGAAGGCACCAAAACTGACGCAAATTCTGTCCGTTCCCCAGGTGACGTCCCACCTGTGCTGACAAGAGTGTGTCTTTACTGTCTCACTCTAAAGAAAAAACTAAAGCCAACACTATCTTGTTAACTATCTTACTTAACTTATCATACTATATTATGTTAATATGTTAAATATTATTATTATATTTCTATTATTTTTATATATGAACACAGTCACTCTGTCACTTTTGCCTTGTAATTTTGTCGTTAATTGCTCTTGTATAGTTTCTATTTTTACTTCTATGCTTATTTTAATTTTATATACCTCTTAGTATTAATAAATGACTGCACAGTCTGTCCTTGTGCTGCTGCAACAACTTCTTATCTTAACTTAGCTTAGCTTTGCTTTACTTTTTTAAAAACTGGTCCATCACTCTTCTTCATTGTTGTGCTTTCGCTGTTTATATGCATTTTAATATTTATACCTTTCTGTATTCTAAGCACTTTCCTTTTTATGCATGTGCTTTCACTCTCATATACGTTTTGGCATTTGCTGTATTTTCTATTTAGTGCACATTTCAGTGAATGTTTTTGCTTTCACTCTAGTATGTGTTTTATCCCTAAGGGCCACCGTATGTAGGAGATTAATTATGCATTATTCATAGGAAAAGTCTGCTAAAATGGCACTGCTTTTCCACAGCATTAAGTGGTGCATGCCTCCACCTGACTTTCGTACCTTTCTGCTAAAGGTCTGTGTGATTTTTGCCAACAGACTATAATATTCCTTTGTTTCCCCTCTGTGTTTCCATAGCAACTCTTCAACTGCCAGGCCTTGAAGAAGCTGAGCATGCCCGATAACGACCTGTCCAACCTGCCCACCACCATCGCCAGCTTGGTTAACCTCAAAGAGCTGGACATCAGTAAAAACGGTAGAAATCCCCTCTACAACCAAAATATGACAAAGTGTGATGCTGCCTGAACACATGCAAAACTCAAAGTAGATAATAATTCGCTGCCTTAATAAGAATTCGCTCAACACATGCCACCATGTTTCCTCTCTCCTCTCTGTGTCTCTCTCTTACAGGTATCCAGGAGTTTCCAGACAATATAAAATGCTGTAAAGGCCTGTCTGTGGTGGAGGCCAGTGTCAACCCTATCACCAAGTAAGACACTGACACACGCCTTGTAGTAACACATCTTACTCATATCATGACTACTGGAGTCGAACATCCATTGGAAAAATAGGGCCTCTAGTTTGACGGCAGCAAAGTTAATATTTACAGCACAAAGTTGGACACACAGCCGCACTAGCAAAAAACTGAAAAATGTAAAGCTAATTTATCTGAGCATACAGCTTCTGGATAATAACCTGAGGGAAAACACTGGCTCTGTCATCCAAAACATAAACCTCTCTCAAACCATTTCAGATTGGCTCATTTATAGTATTGTTTTCATTGAGAAATTGTTCCATGTTTTGTTGATAGCGCCAATTTTACTGACCACTTTGAGTGGACCTGGACTCTGTTCAAGATGTAATGGATTGTTTGATGCATTTTTCCATGTATTTAGCTGTTTCAGCAGCCCAGTGTCAAGAGACCAACACTGTTCCTGTTTTTTATGTATTTTTTGTATTTTACATATTCCAATACATGCGTTTATAGCACCACAGAGGCGCTAAATATTTTATAATTGTTGGCTGCATCCACAGACCCTATACTACCATGCAACCATATTTATATATCCAATTGGCTCAGCTATAGCTAGACAATAGAAGTTATAATTGCTACGGTAAAGTGCTGGTGTTGTTTACCATTCTACCATGAAGCTATTGGAGCATCATGCGATATGCTAGTAATTGTTGTTTTCATGTTGGCGTCAATGAAGCACATCTGGACTCAACCACACAGTAAGAGAGAAATCCTTCTTTGACTACATATGTTGTAATTTTCTTTCTTTCCTCCCAGACTCCCAGATGGTTTTACGCAGCTCCTGAATCTGACCCAGCTCTTCTTAAACGATGCCTTCTTGGAGTATCTGCCAGCTAACTTTGGCAGGTAAACTGTGATTTGTTGGTGTGTGTAATCAAACATTACTGGTCAATTATTATGTATCATTATTATCAGGAAATATCAGGAAATAAGTCAAGATAAGTAAATTTTATTTATATAATCCAATGTCACAAATCACAAATTTGCCTCAAGGGACTTCTGACACAATCTGACACCCTTCATCCTCAGTTCGAATGAGGAAAAACTCCTCAAAAAAACCTTTTAACAGGGACAAAATGAAAGCAACCTCCGGAAGAACAGCAGAGGAGGGATCCTTCTCTCAGGACGGACTGACATGCAATAGATGTCGTGTGTACAGAATAGAGCAACATAGTAAAATTACAAAGTTATAGATAGATTATATCATAGTTTGACACTGTTTCTGGAGTTGAAATAGGCATCAATGGGGGTGATTTTTTTCCCCACTTTATGTTATAAACAATTGTTGCAATTGATAGAGAGAATTAATTCAGTAAATTAAGTTTTGGTTTATGTGCCATCTGTTTTTCAGACTCTCCAAACTACGGATCCTGGAGCTGAGAGAGAACCACCTGAAAACCATGCCAAAGTAAGACAAACCGCCATATGTGTATGTGTCTTTTGAGACAGAAAGAAAGAAAGGAAGACACAAAATATGATTATTTGCGCATCACTAGGTGCACACAGATGCTTTATGAAGTCACTGAGTGTATGCTTGCTGACTCAGGTGGCCAAACTATATTTATCCCTGGCAGGTGCAATTGAATACTGATGAAGCCTGTTATAACAGCAATGTGTTGGTCTTAACAGTTTCAAATGTTTCCTGTTTAACGTGATGTAGCTGAATTCACACCTGTGTTCATATCCCCACTATAGCAACTGTACCTAACAAAGATAACCTTCAAAATAGTAGAGTAACAGTGATTTTATCTACTGTGGATTGTGAAAAGCGCTAATACTACTGCTGCAATTACTACTTTTTTTTTTACGAGTGTGACTATCAGAGCACAACCCTCCTTGCACTTTAACTGTGAATATGGTTGGTGAAGTGCTTCCTAATCAACATGTGGGAGACTCAAATCCAAATTAAAGCTGTGAGCATCACTAGTTAAGCTTTTTCCCTAAAATTTTAAACTCATGCCAAGCTAACCTGAGTAAAAAAAAAAAAAAAAAGAACAGTATTGTGTTCACACAAACTTGTGTAAGACACTAGCCTGCCACAACCTAATTAAAAAATACAGTTAGTAGAGCAGACATTGCATTTGATACTGTCATGTCTTGGCTTTGATACTTTAGCAATTTGAGAAATTTGACACTACATGCTGACAGCAATATGCTTAAATAATGTTCTCTTATTCTCTCTAAATTTCTCTAATTATGGAACTGCATGCACCATCAATGGTAAATTATCCACAGCCACATTGTCGATTCTACATTTAAATTAAAGCAAAGCAGAGCCACAGTAAACAGAAGACTGCGGGACCCAATCAGCGAAGCAGAAATACACCACAATGTATAACAGTAATATTAGCATGTGTAATTTGTTAGATGCTCAAACAATATGTGCAGTGAAATGCATATTCATAAGGCTGTGCTAAATGCTAGTATGAAATAAATAATAGATTAGAATGGGAGTAAAATGATAATTAAAAATGAAAGATAAAGTATAAAATTTCAAGTATTAAAATGCTCAAGTGTATATTGGCCTGGTGTGCAATTTTTCAGTATAGAAAAATATAAAGTGTACACACACATTATGTCGCAATGTAGTAGTATTATTAATCAATATATTCTCTCCTCTCAGGTCCATCCACAGACTGACACAGTTGGAGAGGTTGGATCTGGGTAGCAATGAATTCTCTGACATGGTGAGACTGAAAGCTGTCATGTTTTTCAAGTTAACACAGTGGCTTAAGTGCTTTACATGTACATGTGTTGTGATCACAGGAAGCTCAGTTATTAATGTCTTAATAGTCATATGTGCATTTACCAGTTGAACCATATTTATTTGTAAAAATATGAACGGAAAAAGGTGAAGGGAGAGTAGGAGGAATCCAATACGGCATATGGCGAATCCTCTGTAGCAAGTTCAGCCTACTGTCCTTCAGTTGGACCCTGAAATGGGACACAGCGACATGATGGAGGATGAGAGGGCTGGATGGAGGCTAACAGGGGTTCAGACAGGAAGTTGGCCATGACAGGAGTAGGCTGGCTGTACGGTCTGCTTCCTGCCAAGAGAGAGAAAGCATGGAGGGAGAGATTGCCAGTCTCACCCACTCTGCTTTTCTTTATTTATGCCAAAGAAGATGAACTAAAGTTATTTTTTGGATCTGTACATGTTCACAACATTAGTGCTAAGACGGTGTTCTTTGATTTTAATGAATAATTCAGTTGTTTTCATATAAATAGCTTTATATTTCTTGGTTTGTATGTAGTTAGTACATGCTGATATGGATTCCTCTGTTTGCATGTTAGCCGGAGGTGTTGGAACAGATCCACAACCTAAGAGAGCTGTGGCTGGATAACAACTCCCTACAGTCTATACCAGGGGTAAGAACACTGACACCTTCAGCTCTTACAGTGAAGGAAAAAACCCAGCACTGGAGATATTTGAATGACGTTTTTTTTTCTTTAATTGTTCCTTTCTCTCCTCGCCCTCGCCACTGCAGTCGATAGGAAAACTTCGTCAGCTGCGGTACTTGGACTTAGCTAAGAATCGCATTGAGACGTTGGACACGGATATTTCAGGCTGCGAGGCCTTAGAAGACCTGCTGCTGTCCTCCAACATGCTGCAGCACCTCCCTGACACTATAGGTACACATACATACATGCATGCACAATAACACTCATTGACTCTTCCCCAGCTATTTAATTCCTGGCGTGGCTGTGCAGGAGACAGCAGCAGAGGGACTTTTGGTTATACTGGGCATATCCCAGGTGAGAATAGTTCTCGCTGTGCGAGAGAGCACAGATAACTGAAAAGTGTAATAAAGGATGAGGCTGGTGTTATTCTATATTTCTCTTACTGGCAACAAATCCCATGAAAAGACAAAAATCAACTATGCTTCAGTCCGTCTCTCAACAGTGTCTGACCTCTCTACCCTGTGTGTTGCATTCATCTCCACACACATTGATCCCTGAAGATGTTCATCTTTAAAAAGAGGTCACAACAGGTAGTTTTTAGCAAATGATACTCAAATAGGAATACATTTTGCATTTGTTTGAGACTATTTTCAGGCTGATTTAATATACATTTGGTGTGTTGGGGATGTTTACAGCAGCAGGATGGTGTATGGGATTGACTCAGAATAAACTGTAGTGTTCATGGTAATGAAAGAACTTGTCACCCAGTTCAACTGTGTGGCTCATTGATGGGTTTTTAATCGTTTTGGATATTAATATTGGAGCTCTATGGTAAAGAGGGATAAGCATTATCACACTTTGGCTACACAGACAATACTAATTAGTAGAATCCAATCATTGTTGGTTTTGGTCTTTTCATGGGATGAGAAAAAATACGTCCAATAAGTCCGTAAATATGTTCGTAAATAGTTTTTAAAAAAAGGGCATTTCAGAGCTGAGTGTATAGTTATTTAAGGAGCAAATAACTGCATGTTTGTGTGTCAATGTGTGTGTGTGTGTTTGCATATATTGTGTAGGAATGTTGAAGAAGCTGACAACATTGAAGGTAGATGACAACCAGCTGACCTCACTGCCTAACACCATCGGGAGGTAATAAACCTGTACACACACACACACACACACACACTCATGCACAAAAAGAAAAACGAATAATAATGTAGACTTTTGTTTTATCTTGACCATCAACAGTATTTTGTCAGTTTAGATTCTCAGCAGGTTTATCATTGGTGGGTTGTTGTTTTCCTTGTTTATTACTGTTAGTTGCTGTGTTGTTATGCTGGCTGATGATTGGGGGGTTCTGTGTGTTGTGTTTGCTGCGTTGCCGTGGCGTTAGTGCGAAGCCAAAGCAAGGGTGAGTAACATTAGCCTACTGCGATCCAGGGATGCGTTCAGAGACAGATAGAAGTTCAACTGCGTTACAGATACAAACACATGAGGGCTGTGGGACATATCTTGAATTCATGCAAATTACATGCAAACATGAACTTTAATTCAGTTTCAAGGCATTACGTTATCATTGTACTTTTTCTCCACATTTTCCTCCCAAACTTTTTTCCACATTTGGACTTCATATTTGAATAAAATCTACATTCTTAATTGAATTGAACTGTACTATACCAGCCCTGCTGAAACCTACAGGGTAGAGATGGAAATGATTGCATGTAAAATGATTAGTAATTTGATTACAATAATTCTTTTATATAATCCATCACAGTCCAGATTCAATCACAGAAATCAGATTAGTTGTTGAAACATTTTTGAAAGGAAACTCATTCTGAATACAGAAGTATTGTCACTGAGTCTTTTTGTCATTTCTGTATACTTTGGAGATTTTAGCTTATAAGCATAAAATTCTGCTCACAACCTGTCTGTTTGACTCCAGGATTGATAGATTTAGGAAGAAAGACAATCCAGACGGGGACTACAGAAACAGAAATATTACATTAAATCAGTTTGAGTTTGAAGACATTGATTCTGTTCCTTGTTGCTGTTTGAAAACAGTTGAATAGTGTAGTAACTTGGATCATGTCGCTATAATTACAATGTGAATCAGTCAATCTGTGATGGATTACGTTTGAAAAAGAACTGAACGAGTGCTATTTAACATTCATTATCATATACTTGACTTAAATGTGACTCTTTGCATCATATTTGTATCTGAACGCTCCGAAAACATTTTGTCTTCCTGAACAAATCCCGGGTTTTAGCCTCAATAAGTAGTACTGTAGATCCATTGCTTCCCCCTCTGATTAAACCAAAAACACCTCAAAAGATCCTTTTCTTACCCCTCTTAGTTTTTAAGTGTTGCTTACTAATGATGAATGTCATCTTATTTCTACATGGGACAATTCTATACTCCTAAATATGTTATTATTTTATATTAGTGTAAGTGTAAACGGATAATAAGCGTATGTATCTGCAGAATTTGTGTCTGTACCTCAACAAATACTGCATTGTATTCCCCTCTAGCTGCTTCAGTACAATAGGATACATGTATTTACTCTGATGTAAAACTGCATTTTTTCTCATTTAGTTGGTATTCTCAACCACAAGGGACTTAAAATGAGCGTGCAAGCAGGCTTTAAGTTGCTTGCTGAGCAACTGTAGCACCTGGTGAAAACCCCGCACAAAACCATGTGTGCTGCATACACAAAGGAGATTTTAATCTAGAAGCTTGTGTCTTAAAGTGACCTTGTGATGAACAACTGAGCCACTGTGTTTTCTTTGTAACACCTGCCACTGAGTGTAGGATCATGGAGCTGGTTGACAGATGGCAGCCAAATAAACTTAGGAGTGTGATTAAAAAGTCTCACATTTGACACATTCAACTCTAGCTCTACATTTTTGTGGGAGAAGTAGGAGACATTTTCATTTTTTAAGTAGGATATACAAACAATGCTGAGAAGAAAATAAGAAACTAGGCTTAAATCTTAATATTAAACTCCACTTCGCTCCTCTCTCCTGTCAGACCGTATGGTGGCCCAGATGGTCACGGTCCATGGGAATAATAATAGCAGACTAATGCAGTGTTAACAGTGACAGTACATTAATGTAAAATTGTTGTCTCATTAGCATTAGCCTGCTGTTAGCGTGCTGCCAGGCCAATGATGGCAATCAAGGGGTGGGGAGTGGGGGGCCAGGGTGTCCTGTAGAGGGCCTGTCATGGATGTTACTGTGAGTCTTGGTTGAGTGAAGAAGTTGAGATCCAGGTTGAAGAATTTGAGGCATCAAAGGGGGTAAAGTGGGAAAGAGAGGATGGGTGAGACCAAATCAATGTAGGTAACACCACACCAAGATTGATTGGTTGGTTGAGTCTTAATTTATTGACTTGCTGATTGAGTAATTGGATGATTCTTCAATGTGTTGATCTTTTCCTTCTCTCAACACTCTCTCCTTCGAAGTTGTCACTTTAAAGACATATTTCCCTTCTTGTCGTAACATGTTACAGGATAAGGCTGGTGTCATTCTATGTTTTTATTATTGTCAACAAATCCCACAAAAAGACCAAAACCAACACTGTCCTTCTCTCAATACTGTGCCACATCCCTACCCTGTCAGTAGCCCATTCGTACCTACTGAAGACCTAAATCTTTAAAAACAGGTTTGAAAACAAAAAGGCATTAATTTCCTTAAACAGCAGGGCACTGTAGTTTTTAGCAAATGTCACTCAAACAGAAGGAAGTAGTGCATTTGTTTGAGACTATTTTCAGCTACACTTTGGCTGGTGTATGTGATTTGACTCAAAATAAACTACATTGTGTTTGTTCATGGTACTGAAGGGACATGTCACTCAGTGCAACGTGTGGCTCATTAATGTGTTTTTACTACTTTTTGGACAACTATGGAGTTCTGTCGCACAGAGGAATAAGTTGTATCAGGCTTTTGGCTACTTGATAGCAGGATGAATTCATTCTTGGTTCAATCTTTTCACAGAATTTGTTGACAATAGGAAAAGTAGCGTCACCCTTATCCTTTCAAACCCATGTCTAAGTAATCTAATATTGCAGCCTGCAGAATAATTTCCTTTCTTTCTCTGTATCTCTTCCTTTCTGCATCTGTTCATTTCACCCAGTCTGTCTCTGTTGGAGGAGTTGGACTGTAGTTGTAATGAGCTGGAGTCGTTGCCACCCACCATCGGCTACCTGCACAGCCTGAGGACCTTTGCTGCAGACGAGAACTTCCTCTCAGAGCTGCCCCGGGAGGTAGGAACATCAACGCATGGTGGACACTTGCATATCCTCACTGCAGTGCCTTGATAAAACTGAAACGATGACTTGATCAACGGAAAATTAATCTGCAACTATTCTGATTATTTGTTAAAGTATTTTTTAAGCAAAAAATGCTTCCAGCTTCTCAATTGTGAAAATTTGCTGGTTTTCTCTACTTTATATGAAACTAAATAGAACATCTTTGGATTTCCTACTGTTGGTCAGACAAAAAAAGCAATTAGAGGTGTCACCTTCAGCTCTGGGACATTGCAATGACCATTTTTTCTGACATTTTCTACTAAACCATTAATTGAGGAAATGGTTAGTTTCAGCCCTAATATTCTACATACACTGTACTGTAGCTTTTTTTAAAGGTGTCCCTTATGCAGCAGATCGTTTTCCGTACTAGCCTTAATTGTAATGTGATCTGATGGTTTGTGTGTGTGTGTGTGTGTGTGTGTGTGTGTGTGTGTGTGTGTGTTTCAGATCGGTAACTGTAAGAACGTGACGGTAATGTCGCTGCGGTCCAACAAACTGGAGTTTCTTCCTGATGAGATCGGTCAGATGACCAAACTACGAGTCCTTAACCTCAGTGACAACAGGTACACACACACACACACACACAGGCAGATGACCAAACTATGACTCAGGACAATAGATGCACACACACACACACACACACACACACACACACACACACACAGACACA
The DNA here is from genome assembly GCA_002120245.1 of Maccullochella peelii. Taxonomy (NCBI): domain Eukaryota; kingdom Metazoa; phylum Chordata; class Actinopteri; order Centrarchiformes; family Percichthyidae; genus Maccullochella; species Maccullochella peelii. Next base: position 310,865 of record LKNJ01000133.1, on the reverse strand, counting down.
CACATAGGAATGAACATTTTCTCAATGGCCATTTCGGTTGTGTAGCTGCTCTCACGGCCTGCAGTTGCCATAGGAATGGGTGAGTGCGTTGCCATGGCTACGTGCTCTGCAGGCTGTACAGTGCGTGGGCAAAAGAAACATCTCTCATTTCTTTCTCACCCCTCCCCTCCCGCTGTGTCTCTCTCTCTCAGGTTAAAGAATCTACCGTTTACCTTTACTAAGCTGAAGGACCTGGCAGCTCTCTGGCTTTCTGACAATCAGGTATCTCTCTCTCCTCCCACACTCTCTCCCAGAGATTTTACCTGCTAACAAGTATACAGCGCAAACGCACACATCTACACGTATTAATATAACCAGGCCTTTACTTGAGAAAAAGGTTTTTATTTCTAAGTTCTCCTGTTTTGTCAGTTTATCATATTTATTATAAGAAGATGTTAATTTGCTGTTAATGCAAACTCGATGCTTCCTCCCTCCGTTTCATATTAAAAAGCCTTTGGAGCAAGTGGTATTATTTCTTTATTCCCCTGGAAGACTTTTATTTTGAAACATGTGCAGAAAGTGTTGAGTTTTACTTACAGCAGCTTATTATCCAAGAGGCAAGGTAAAGACGAGTGGATCACAATTGATGAAAGAGTGTGAGAGAACACTATTTGTTGTATTGTTGTTGTACTGATGGAAATACTGCCATGCATACAATACATTATACTGAATTTACTATACATGCCATTATAGTACTGGTGATTTTGTTGTCCTCTTTTTTTCCCTCAGTCTTTACTTGGGGTTTGGACGTTACTTGTTCAAAGAGACCACATTTAGTTTTTGGGACACGATAATCACTTGATTCTGTGCTTTTATAGGAGAATTCACTGCATTTAAATCTTCTCAGTAACAATGCTGAGACTCCACAACAAAATCAGTATTTTGTAATGAGAATACAGAAAGTCTTACTGGCTAAAACTACTGCATGATACAGTGATGTAAATTATTTGGAGTTATTGCTCCGTCAACTATATTATTTTTCATGATACAAAAATATTCTTCATGACATTTAAAGTTTAATCAAAGTTTAATCAAGTGAAATCCAAGTCACAACAACACTAGATCTTTACTTACTGCTGAAGAAGAAAGCAAATTTAAAATTCAAATGCAATTTGTAAAATGGCAGTTCAGTCTTACATTTACATTTCAAATTGGCACTTGTGTATTCATATTCTGCAAGAAAAATTTAAACCCAAATTCAGTAATACCATTTGCACATTTCATGCATTGCAACTGGCTTGAAAATTCAAATGCCAACAAAATTTACATTACATTTTCATATGGTGCAGAGGGGTTTTCTTTCTTTCATTTATTCACCAAAACAGAAAGCGTAAATTCGATTGCATTTATACATTTTAACTTTCTGTGTGCGATAACATTTATAATTCCATCACATTACCATTTTAATAGATATTAATCAGTGTTTTTATGAGATGAACATGTGAATTAAAGAGGCATTTCATTTGACAAAAATCAATTTGTATTACAAATGTAAAGTGGCAAAAAGTGTCTCCCCTCTTTGAAATTCAGTTTTATCGTTGGCAAAATTAATTTGCAAATTCTTTCAAAGTGATTAACGTGAACTCTTTGTGAACTCCCACCTGTCAGTCAGGTGAGTTTTGAGTCAAGCTCTGAATGAACTGAAGTTTGTAGCCAAGCAGATGTTCTAATAACCAATCAGTGAGCAGCATCAGGTTTAGATTAGGAATCAGGGAATAAATGTGATCAGTGAACGTCCCCACAGGAATACTAATATAAATGTGTGTCTGTGTTTGCAGTCCAAGGCTCTGATCCCACTGCAGACAGAAGCCCACCCTGAAACCAAACAGAAGGTTTTGACCAACTACATGTTTCCTCAGCAACCGCGACATGATGAGGGTACAAACTGTGTGTGTGTGTGTGTGTGTGTGTGTGTGTCTCATAATGTGTGGACAAGGGCCACCGAATGTTTTCTATTTGTTTTATTACACTTAGTAATATTACAATAATAGCATTTGTCACATTATAGGATGCTATGTGCTCTGAAGTTATGTGTAAAAGTGTTTTCTGTGAATGAATGTGTGTTATTTGTAAATGTACACGTGAATTGAATTCATCAGTATTTGTCTATAAATAAGCATGTGTCTGACAATCTACAGACCTACTGTATAGCAGACCTACTATATAAAATAGCAGTTTTAACCCTGTCCTTGGTGTGTGTGTGTGTGTGTGTATACAGATTACCAGTCGGACAGTGACAGCTTTAATCCTACTCTGTGGGAGGAGCAGAGACAACAGAGGATGACTGTGGCCTTTGACTTTGAGGACAAGAAAGAAGAGGAAGACAACTCTGGGAAGGTCAAGGTCAGCTCTTTCTCTATGTTTCTGTCTGTCTGTCTGTCTGTCTTTCTCTCTTTAGAGTAGCTGAGCAGGAGGGGGGCGGTCATATGAGGCAACCAGGGTTTCTATTCAAGTATGTAGACGAGTCCAAAGGAGCATTGCTTTGTAGAACTATATGTTCAGTCAGTTCACTTTCAGATTCTGAATGAAATCAATTCAGCAACTATGGAGCATCTTTATCCCTGATTTAAAAAAAAAAAAAAAAAAGTGTTCTGAATGTGCTACATCTCAGATTTCAACCGCTGAGGCTCATGGGTCCTGTAGTATTTAGAGCTATTTGACATACAAAGGGGATAAAAAAGTCATGATTTCTCTGAGACAAATATATTCATAATTGACTAAATATCTTACCTTAACCCTATAGTCATGTTAAATGATCTAGGAGATTTTCTTATTTTTGTGTTTTTTGAGTAACCTCGAGGTTATCTGTTCAATGAATTTAAGTTAGAAATATGTTTCCAGATACCTGCAGTTCTTCCCAAGTTGCTACTTTTTTATTTATTTCATTTTATTTAACCTTTATTTAACCCAGGAAGTCCCTTGAGATTAAAAGCTCTTTTTCGAGTCAGCACACCATTACAAAGTTACAATAGTAATAGTTTATCTTCTGATTTCAGTGTTTTTTTGTCTGAAACAATATTGAACAACCAGTATCACAATATCAGTGACGATATTCAAATTAGCAGTCACTGATAGGAAACTAGCAAGCGACAACTACTACTAAACAATCAACAAGAAATGAGTGAAAGAAACATTTTAACAGAATTTATGATGTCTTGTTTGAGATGTTTTGAAGTTTCACACTTTCCTACTAAATGCTTGCTCGGTGTGTGTCCTTTATTTGCATGTGTACACTCAACCCATTTCCATTTTTGTGTGTAGGTGGAGATAAACCTAAAGCGCTACCCAACACCCTACCCTGAGGACCTTAAGAACATGGTCAAGTCAGTGCAAAGCCTTGTGGGTAAAAGCGTACATGCCGGACACGGGCACCAGCATCAGCACCAACATCAACACCAACACCAACACCAACACCAGCACCAGCACCAGCACCAGCTGAGCACAGGCACTGCCACCTCGGCAGGCACCAACATGGAACACACACACCTCAGCAAAGAACAATATGAACCGCCGTGGCCCCTGCCTCCTAAAGAGGTAGGAAACCCACACTCCCTTCCACACACATGCACACACTCGCACACAAATGTATTCAAAATCACTATACACACCGAGTGTTCAATCAGTAAATCAAGAGGTCCTGGGGACACTGATTGATGATCCAAGATCAAGTGGTGGAACACATCTAAACCCTGTTAGGTGTAATTGAAGCACAGTGATCATCAGATACCCTTTAAGTAGACAAGTGAAGTGCATGCACATTCATAAGCATTAGCCGTAGCGCGTGATCATAAAGGTGTAAGAGAGGCAGCACAAATTATCTGCATGTGTGTGTGTTTGCCAGGTGACAGACAGAGAGATGCAGGACTTCTCTCAGACTCAGCTAATGGATCAGGGATCAATGCATAACTCTGGCATCGACATTCCCAAGAGGAAGGACAAAGAGGACCTGACAGAGAGCTCTGAGGTTGTCACATAGTGTGCCGTACACACACACACACACACACACACACACACACACACACACACAGTTTTTAGCTTGCTGTAAGGCAGTTACCCAATTTCATTCACCTTGTACAGTCATATTCATGTTTTATATTTTGATATGTTTCTTTTCTTGTGATTTTTACAGTTATCAGGGTAATAATTAAGGACAATGTAGATAAAATGTATACCTAAACAAAAAATCCAATGCTGTCTAGTGGTGATGCTATGCAGGTTACAGTACTAGATTGTCTGTTAGTTGGACATCTAAAAAAGTCATGAATGTGTTTACGTCAAAGCTTGTGGAATCGTTGCTCACACGTTATTTAAGGAAGTCTATAAGTTAACAAACAAAAGTTATGTTTACATTCAGTTTTACTCACCATTGTGTGTGTGTCCTTGAGGTCTAACAAACGTGTTGAATGAATTTCCTTCCACATAAAACAATTGCAAAGGCGATTTTTTTTAATATTTTGAAACCCACATTGTTTACATCCACATTTACTAGCAAGAAGTCTTCATCCCCCTCTTCCGTCTTTTGCTAGCCTGACATCACCATCACCAAACCCGCCCCATATTAGATTAAACGGTCGGCTGGAAATCTGTCTGAACGGGAGGGGGACCCCAGGCATTTACCAGAGCAAATAAAACATGAGCTCGCAGATTCGTCTGGTTCCCACGCTAGCCTTTTGCTGTCACATTGCTGCATTTCTTGGTGCATGACCTCCACCTGTACGTCAGGTAGGTAGGTGGAACAGCGTGACGCCATTGGCAGGAATGTATATTGCGTCACCTGTGTGCAGGAGACAAACAAAACGTTCACTCATAAAAAATAAATAAATAAATTCCATAGCGCTACTAGAGGTCAAAAACTCCACAGATAGCCTTTAAATATATCAGCAACTGCTAAATACTTGCCAATGTATTTATTTATTTAACTTACTTATATCTTAGAGTTTTCAATTTAAAAGCAAATCTGATGAACTCTATATTAAATTGTTGACAGCTCTCCACTCCACCAGCTTTAACTAACATTAGTTTCACAGACTGACAGGATCTGATTCAGAGCTATTGATGATGATAAGCTTAAAATTTTAACTGGCTACTGCTCACTATCCATAAGTAGCCTATTACCTTGCAAGCTCCTCACTAGGCTTTCCAACGCTGTCTGACTGTACTATTAGAGCTTCCTGATGTGAACCTGTGCTTTTTGTCTTCCTGCAGGACTCGATGGGCGGCTCTCCCAACGACATCCGTATCTCGGACATGAGGCCCACCCTGGTGGAGCCACCTATGTACAAACCAAAGGTGGTGCTGCTGGGGAAGGACAAGAAAGGTATACTGTTTATATACACCAACAAAGAGACGAACATGGGTGCACACACATACAGTTCGCACAGTAATTTAATGTGGTCTAAGTGCTTCAGGGTATGTTGTAATAGTGTCCACTAATTAGTCATGCCGGTAAGTGGATTTATTTCAGCACATAACAGAGGGAGGGAGGGAATACCAGAAACCTCCCAAGTTAATCTAGATCCCGGTCTAAAGCATTTAGTTTGACCCTTTTTACTTATTTTGCCCCAAGGGCCTTGGTTTCATGAGAGGTTAGCCAAAGGCAAAGCTAATTTTACTGCTCTATCCAAAATCAGTTTTACTGAACAAAACAGTTTATTATCTCTTCTCCGTGATGAACTGTAGCTCTGTCTAGTTCAGAGCTCCGTCATGTAGTCTACTCCTTTGTCAGGAAACTCGGTGTGAAATGTTTAAAGCTCAAACAGCTTGTCTGTGTTGGTGAGTGTAAATTCTTAATGAAGGATCTTGTGGCAAAGTTAATAAGAAGCTTTATTTGGTTTGTTTTGTCATGATCTGAATAGGTTTGACTCATGAGCCTGCTGGTTTGATATTGTATTATCGTCACAAGACGTTTTTGATTTTACCCACTCCTTTTCTGCAACTGTTGTGTTTGTTTTGACGCCGCTTTCTTTCCAGGTCCCCCCTTTCAAAAGAGGTTCATGATTTCAGTGGGACTTCATTAAGAATTTACACTTAAATAAAGCTTTTTTTAAGACTGTTAAACCCAGTCTTTTATAACCAGGCCATGTCTTGCGTCAGTGCAGTGGACTCATTATTGTCCAAACATATAATGAGAGCACTACAGGAATCTGGGTTAAGAGACGGATGACAAGATTAAGAAAGACATTTGATACTTCTCATACAGTATGAAATTTGGCCTAAACATCATTCTGGATGCACTTTCTGATTTTGTTGCAGCTCTTTTTAAGCTTTGACAACAAAGTATGCAGGTTAGGTTCAATATCCAAACAGTGAGCTGGAATTTGGGAGGATTACCGAGTCCTAATAAGGGTCCGTATCTTTCGTTGTAGGCTCTGTTGGTATCCATGTGAGAATCATTTCTTAGCCCTGCCATAGCTACACTCATGACCTTTTTCCTTTTGGCCCCTCACCTTCAACCTACACACTACACACAAACACAAAACACATCTGGAGCTGCAGCAAAGGATTATTTGAATTGTTAATTTATCTTTGTTTTTTGTTTTTTTGATTTTCCAGCTAATAGTTTAGTCTACAAAATATCAGAAAATAGTGAAACATTTCCCAGACCCAAAGGTGAGGTTTTTAAATGACTTGTTTTGTTTGGGGGGGGGGTTCAAAATGAAAGATATTCAATTGCAATGATATAAAACATAGAAAATCCTTGGGAGTCTGGAACTAGCACTGGTAGAACATTTTTGCATAATATATGGCTTAAATAATTGTTTTATTATTAAAATTGGTGTTAACTCATTATCTGTTGACCAAATCAATCAATTGACCAATCACTTAAGTGATTAATTGTTTCAACACTGAACACATTGTTGGGGTGTGTTTCCATGGAGGTTCCTGTTTCCTGAAATCACTGATTTGACTTTTCATGTAAGATAATAGTTGCTTTGGGCATGAAATAGCAAAAATCCAATGTGTTTAGAGCATTTAAACACTAAATAATTTAGATGTTGAACAGAAATTAGCCATGTCTGTTCATTCTTTTGAGATGTCCACATTATACATTCAGAAATCAATCAGCTGTTCGCAGAAACTACTGTCATTGTGGTTTTAAATATGGCCACCAAAGTGTGTGTTAAGTCACCTGAACATGTTCTCAGATCGCTACCAACACAAGCAATGTCTCTTGGGGGAAGATCTGAAAGAAATTAAATCCAGGGGGATGAAATACAGACGCGTTTTTTTCCCCAGACATGACAAAGACACTTTACCACTCGTAAAAGACAGCTATCAGAAAGAAGAGGATGTGACATTTCCACTGAATGGAGCTGTCTGTGTCTCCGCTGTCTATCTGTGTCCGTCCAGAGTCTACAGATGAGGAGGTGGATAAGCTCCACTGTCTGAACCACAGCGGCTCCTCAGCCACCTACTCCGACTACTCTCCCTCACAAGGCTCCTCCGGCTCCTCCAACCCGCCCGCCAACACACACTCGCACGCACACACTCACACGCACCAACACACTCCCGCCCTGCCGGCCCCCAGCAAGGACCAGGCCCCTCAGACACACTGGACCAACAGGTACACATACACTTGCTTCACTGTCCTTCCCGCCGACTATCCGTCATCTCTTCTTCTCTTTCGATTCCAACACCCCGCCTTCAATCTCCTCCATCTATCATCCATCTATCCAATCGCTCCATCCATCCTCTCCCCCCTCCATCTTTCTGTGTCTTTCTCATCTCTCTGCTCGCTCAGTCAAGGTCAGAGAGCCGCATTAGGATGCTGCAGACTTCTGTTCAGGATTCTCTCTCTCTCAGCTCTCTTCCCCTCTGCTTCAAACCTGTCCAGTCCAGGCTTCAGTACTATCTAGAGGATTTTTTTTTTTTTTTTACACCAAAACAAAAAAAGAAGCAAATTAAGAGTGTCGGTCCTTCTACTGAAGTTGTTATGCTGATTGTAGTGCACTTATGATGACGTTTGACAGATTTGGAATGAAAAATAGCATTGAAAACTAATATCAAAAAGAGTCCTAATCAGAAATGTTGCAGCTATAAACAACAACAAACATCTCAACTTAAACTGCCTATTGCATATTTATGACATTTTCAGTATAGCCTCAATGATACTGAAGACTGGAGGGAGTTTTTCCTTGACACTGTTGCCTAGTGCTTGATCATAGTGGGAACTGTTGGGTCTCTGTAAATAATATTATAAAGAGTACGGTCTAGACCTGCTCTATGTGAAAAGTGCCCTGAGATAACTTCTGTTATGATTTGGCGCTATATAAATAAAATTGAACTGAATGCTGGTAACTACGGAAGCCGAGAAAGGCTGTGTTTGCAGTTTTTTTTTTTAAACACCGTTATCTCGAGATCACGAGTAATCTCGAGAAAACGATCTTTGTTATCTCAAGATAACGAGATAACCAACCCGTTATCACGAGAAAACAAAAGGTCGTTTCCCCTTATTAGCTTACTTACTTTATCAGAGATCAGGAGTGCCATGCAAGCATGCATAGATGGCGTCTGTAGCAATTGATTTAAGCTGAAAATGTCAAGGAGTACCCATTATTGATCATGGCATCAGACTCTACTTCAATCAAAGTCTAACACAGGCAGAAATTGCATTGTGTCTTTCTGTTGGAGATAACATTCAGATCAGTCCGTGTCATCTAAGGAGAAGACTACGAGATAAATTAACCTGTTATCACAAGAAAACAAGCTTTGTTATCTCGAGATAACGAAATGATTTACTTGTGATCTCGAGACAACGGCATTAAACAAATAATTGTAAGCACGGCCGTCCTCGGCTTCCGTCTGGAACGATATTTGAGACATTCATTTTTTAAATATCAACACATGACACAAACATACATTTTTGGTAAGAATACCTTAAATGTGTTTGTTTTTTCATTGTGACAACAATATGCGCTGAGCGGGACATTTTACAGTTGAAAAATGTACTTCAAGACTTGCAAAAACTGTTTCTTAACTACCTCAAACATATCTTCTTGTTACTTATCAGCTGTCATATTCATTGGTAACAACACATCTGCTATCTAGCTCTTAACTTCCAGTGTTGGTGCAGGCTGTAGTATCAACTATTTAAACTAGAAATGCTTGCTGGGTTACTGGCACATAATTGACACATTTTAATACTGCATTGCTAAAATTCCCTATCGATGTTACTTTACTATTATACAACCTTGAAAATGGTGACTGTCAAATGTAATGGTTGATGTCACAGTCATCATGACGGAACAAAAATGCAAGATAGATGTTCACATTAGCCCCTCCAGTGATCTACAGATTCAGGAATCTGGCTGCATAGGTTGGATTTGTACCATTTTGTACGTTTTTTAAAGAACGGTAACCTTTTTCGTTGCTCTATCAGTGGAATAGTACATCTAATAATCTAATAACGTTAAAAACTTGTTTCTTTCTCTTCAGTCTCCTTGTTCTAAGGAGAAGTTGAAAGCTCGCTGTGGTATTTTTTGACATTAAAGTTGTCATTTCACATGTCCTGGGGTGATGTGCAGATCACAGTCTGTATACTTGTCCCTTTGTCTGTGTACTTGTGAAACATGAGGCATACTGCAAGTGGCAGTGAGGGAGGTTGAAGGCATTAATATTTTCTGTTCAAGGCTGCTCTCGGAAACATTAATTACAACAAACATGGTTGTTGGCCAAATTGATCTGAACCATCAGAGGCTGTTCCCAGAGCGCATTGGCTCTGATTAAATATAGAGCACACAATTATGTTGCACAGTTATGTGGCACTTCAGTATAATTCAGGTCATTTTATTATTTTCCACAGCATAATTAGTGTTTAATAGTTTGTATCTTTGTAGACTGGCTCAGTCGTTCCCCAAGCCCATTGACTCCAAGCCCCTGCTATCTCAGAGAGAAACCCCTCCATCAGGAACCCTGCAGCAGCGCGGGGATCGACGTCCACTGAGTGAGCCTTTTGATTGGTCTGAGGCCCCTCACTATGACAACACAGGTTTTGATGCCGAGGAGTCTCCTATGGACAATCCATCCTCTACCACAAGTCAGGGAAACCCGCCGCTGGGCTCCAAACCTCGCAGCCAGTCAACACACGGGCGCCGCCCCCTCCTCAGGCAAGAGCGAATCGTAGGAGTACCTCTGGAGCTGGACACTCAGACGCTCCCCTTCCACAGCAACCAACGCTCCGCTCCAGACAATGACCCACAATCCTCCGGACATCCTTCCCAGAATCCTTGGCAGAACTGGACCAGAACCCCCAGCCCGCTGGAGGACCGAACCGCTTTTCCCTCCAAACTGGACCTGACACCAACCTCCAGCCCCAACCCTGACCGCAAGGACATAGACTCAAGGTAACTGAATGGAGCTCCAACAGTCCCACAGTTAGACCTGAGATGTGTATGTGTTTATGTGGAAGGCTTCATGACGCCCGGGGCTTGCAGGTTTTCATTTCAACCAGCCATCATGGCAGCATTTGTACCCTTTTCTCTGGTTGAAGGTGCAGTATTTTGACCAGCCTATCCATCATACTCCAGGGTTAATGTAGTAGATAACTGAGAACCAGTGCTCTGTAATAACTTTATCCTGTGTTGAGAAACTTTTTCAGCTTTGACTAATTTTACTCTCAAATAGTGCTAAAGTAGTCGAAAATTTGGTCACCAGAAAATTGCCATTTTTGCTTAGACATTTGCCGGATCTAGGTTCTCAAAATTTGACCATTTTCTGATGTTTTCTGTTTTATATAGTTGTAAATTGAATAATTTACATTTCTGCAATGTTATAAAGTGCATTTTTGCAATTTCTTTTCATTTCATGGTCTAGATAATTCATAGATTAATCAAAAAATAATCAACATATAAATCCGTAATGACAGTAGTTGTTAGCTGCAGCCCCAATTTCAAATGTCAATGTGTAACTAACTCAGTGTAACTGTTGTATTATAAACCATGCTGGCTGTAGATAATCTACAGTAGCAATATTAAAAAGTCACATTGGAGTGCTGTCCTAGTTTTTCTTTTTCATTATTCATTACATTGAGGATCCAGCACTCAGATCTTATTCTGAGTTGAGCGCATTGTGTCTTATTTTTTAGATAATCTAAAGTCAAATTAGAACTTAAAGAAACGACATGCTAGCATAATATTTGTGCAGAAATATGTTGTTATGAAGCTGCTGGACCCCTTCTTCATTTCTGATCTCATCATTACTAACACTAACCTGGTTTCAGACTTTTGGGCTCATATTAGTAAAACACTTCCTGACCATCCCCTTGTTTTTTGCTCCAAGGCTGGAACAAGGCGCAGGGCCTTTGCCCGGCAGCTGGACGTACCACAACAATCAGGGGGAGCAGAACAGGAAGGATCAGCTAAGTGTCAGCGGGGGCAACAAGGTGACCGTGGTGATGAGTAAAAGCTCGGACCGCCTGTCCCCTATGATGAGGGAGACGAGATCCAAGTTTAAGAAGTCACAGAGCATCGATGAGATTGACATTGGCTCCTACAAGGTCTACAGGTAGATTTATTTTTGTTGTTATTTTTCTTTACAGTGTTTCAATTTTACTACTTAATATTACAATTCGTCTTGCTGTTCCCTCTACAGTATTCCCATGGACAGCTACAGTTCATCCATTGAGCAGCAGACTAGTTTGGACCGTCCAGAGTTGCCCGGTTCTATGGAGCAGACTAGCATGGCACGGTCACAGTCTGCCCCCATGTTAGATGATGAGCTGGGCTACCCAGGACACGGAGCCAGCAACCAGAACCAGCAGGGACAGAACCAAAAACCTGCCATCCCACACAAGGCCTACCACTTTGACCACAACTACAACCCCCAGGTTAGCAGCTCGTATCTTTCTTAAACTTGCAATAACTGATTTTTGCCACTTGAGTGCCACTGTTATAAGTTGTGAACACAACTTTGACACGTCATTACCTTTTAAGTTGATATGGCGAACTCGTTAGCAGTTACTTATTACACATCCAGCAGTTATCGAACAACATTGTTTTATTTGGAGTCGTGTTTCTGGACACCTGGCCAAGGTAAGTCCAGTATTCCCTCTCTTTTAAATCTTGGTCTCTACCAACTCCTGAGGGAAATATCTGGCTTTTTAGCTGCTAAATGTTCACCAGCTAGTCGCTAACTGCATCTGTCTGCTGTTTGGTGATGAGCAGGTAGTGTACAGTGGGTTTTTAGAGCTTTTTTGCAGAAAACAACATTATGAGAGCGGTGAAAATGAACCAAAACTGTAAAATTGCAGGCCGAACAGCTCAACAATACGCTGAAGGGCACTTTAAATATACACCTGTAGGGATTTGGGTAATAATATATCTTCAGTTAAAAAATCATCAACTTGCATAAAAGAAAATTGTAAACTTCAATTTACATATGCAGCATTTTGTGGGTCACTTTCTTTTGAATTTTTGTTTTTTGAATAGTTTCATGGAGTTCATGTTAAAGAGTAACTTAACACCAGGCTGAAAAGCAGTGTTTTACTGCCCTGTCTGGTTGAAAGTTTCAAGCCTTTTTCACCACACCCAGGTGGGCTGGGCCCTGATAGGTGTGGATAGAAATGTGCTCTGTTGCACCTTTAAACACACCCAACAGTGATGTCACCAGGTCCTAGCGTACACCTGTACATCACTACAACAAGGTGAAAAGTTAATACTCTGAAGGTCAGCAAAGATGAGATTTTCAGGGGGTGTTGAGTTACTCCTTAAATTCTATTCCTTACTTTTTTTTTTCTCAACATGATAACTAAACTAAAAAAAATCAACAATGTCTGAAAACTTTTCATGGTCTTACTGGTAACCATTCTAACCAATCAGGTGACCATGGACCGTCGCGTCCCTCCCCCCTTCCCCAACACACCAGATTATGTGAACCACTCATCGAAGGCCTTGGAGTACATCAATCAACCAGGGAAGACATTACCCAAGGAGTTGGTGAGCCCTCGGTATCGCGCATATCCACCGCTGGAGATGTTTTCTTTCCCCCAGTCGCCAATCAACCAGGATGGTCCGTCCAGCCAGCAGCAGCATCCAATCCCAACACAGCGCTCCAGGCCAGGGTTTTTGAGGAGAGCAGATTCATTGGTGAGCTCTACAGAGCTCGCTTTGTTCCGCAGAGTCCACGAAGCCCAGCAGGAGGCGTTGCAGGAAGCTCAGTACAGACAGCAGGTAGGAGATCTGTTGTATGTGTGTGTTTTAGTCCTACTGTCTAAAATGAGTTAATCAAATGAATAATTATATAGAAACAGCTGTAATAAAGCTGTCTGTTAAATATCTATCTGACCCATCCTCCAAAAATTTTTTGTTTCATGTAAAGGGTCTGTTATAGTTTTAGGTCCGTGACTCTAATCACAATATTTCCAAAAGCACGTTTCTGCTTTTGTCTTTAGATGGCATAAAATATAAAAAATATTACCTGACACTATTTCACTGAAATGTGATTCATTTACAATACATTTATTTACATTTTTAAAAACAAAATTTGCTTCATGGTTGGCTGAAAACTAGTGGTTTCATAAAGGCACAAAACTCCTTCAACATGATGTTGTTTTTAGGGTGCTTTTTTTTTATATTGTTGTCCAATGAAACTCTCCTCTCCTCAGGCGGACCCCCCTCTTTATGGTCGGGCTCTGGTCTACTCCAGCCCCATGGATCACTCTGCTCTCACCAACATGGCTGACAGCCAGAGCCAGATGCTGCACAACAAGAGAAACGGTCGCTACGATGACGACTATCCCACCTACCAGGAACAGAAGAAGCCCATGATTGGTTATCCGACCAAGAGCCTGACTCAGCGCCGCCCCCTGTCTGCCAGAAGCTACAGTACTGAGACCTACGGAGCATCTCAGGTACACTGTCTGTGTGTCACCCAAGCTGCTGATGTAAAGTTATTTTAACTTGCAGTCCCATAAAATCCACTATGAAAGTGTGAGTCATATTACAGTTAAGACAGTTAGGGCTTTTCACTAATCTGCTGATTAGGTTCACAATTAATAAATGAGTAGTCTGGCGAGGTCAAATTTGTTATTCTCTTCATAATAGTGGAAGAAGATCTCATACTGTATTTCTTTTGTTTCATCAACAAGCTATTAGCCAAGTAAGCATTACAACCGTTTCAAAACAACAGTTTCAAAATGTCCAAAAAATGTCCCATTATTATGTTCAAAAAGGAAAGTAGTAGTAGTAATGTTCTCATAGCTCAATAAAAGGTCACAGGGAACGCCAAGGTGACGGGATTGGGGAACAAAGCATTTGACTTTGACACTGGAGACCAGGGGTTTGCATGCTGTCTCCTCTAACAACAGTAAACTTTGCTTTCTTTAAACCATGACCACCATCTTTCCCTAACCTTTCCCTAGTAGATTTAGTTGGCTAAAAATGAAAAATACTTGTTGCGCTGGTTTGGGTAATTTTGGAAGGCACTGGCTACTTTGTCCTTGAGGTATGAGGACTTGGCTTTACAGTATATGTATATAACTGAGTGGAAGCATTTTTATCCTCCATTTTCCACCAATTACCTGAGTCCAGGTCATTGTAGCAGCAGACTAAGCAGAGTAGCGCAGGTGTCCTTTGCCTCAGCCATATCCCTCAGATCCCAAGGCATTCCCAAACCCAGAAATATTCCCTTCAGCATGTTCTGGGTTTGCCCCCAAGTCAGACTTTCCAAAAATAGCCACAGAGAGGTGTCCAGGAGCATACTAATCAGATGCGCAAAGCACCTCATCTGGGACCTTTCAGCATGAAGGAGCAGGGCACAGGAAAGGTGCTGAAACACTCTGTGGAGCTGAAGAGAACTGCAAAATTGGTGCTAATTCTCTGGGGGTTGGTCACTACTAGCGACCCTTTTCACATACACGTAGTCATTTTTTCCATTGTTAATATAAAAACATTGATAAGTGCAGCTTTAAATAAAATAATTGTCCAACTTAATTTCTTATCACCTTTATAAAATAATAACCCTTTGTCCTCAGGCCCGTCCAGTGTCAGCTCGTCCCACCATGGCTGCCCTGCTGGAGAAAATGCCCCCTGACTACGCTCTGGCAACCTGCCCTGAGAAGCCAACTGATGACACCATCAAAGTAAGACCTGTCGTACCACAGAAACCTGAAGACATCACCTCCAGGATGCCTGCCGACTGGAGGCAACAGCTACTTAGGCACATAGAGGCCAAACGATTGGACAGGGTGCGTCAATGCAATGCAGACACACTGAAGAGGGAGATACACAAACTCACACACACACACAGCATTCGGAAGCCCTCCCTGTCTGTATCTGTGTAAGTCTGTGTTGTAAGGTCGACCAGATATGTGTCCAGCTGCATGTGTGTCCAGTCCACGCTGTCGCTCTGTCAGCCTGACCTACTGCACACTCACTACTGGATATGTGCTGAAGAAATCACATGTCCTGAAATACAATTCGACAAAATCTGCATTGTGACAAGTAATTTGATCTTGTGAGGGGTCTTAGAATCTGTTTTTGAAACGAGTGAAAAGTCACCAAGATAATTCTAGTAGATTGGTTTTAATGCAGCTTGTTGCAAGATCTGCTGTTCATTTAAGATACAGCACTTAATCTGAGTCAGTTCTTGAAACAAACTGACTTTTTGGTGTTTGATATTTTCACCTGTTTTAAAAAAAACACAAGATCTTCAGAATCGGTACAATCACGTGTTAAGGATAAAGACATTTTGCAGGGTACTGTAAATAGAGCATATGTATCTGCACTGATCTAGGGAACAGTAGTGTCTTTAAAGGAATAGTTTAACGTATTGGGAAATACTTATTTGCTTTCTTGCTGAAAGTTAGATGAGAAGATCGATACCACTTTCATGTCTGTATTCTAAGACACTGCAGCAGGCAAGCTTAACTTAGCATAAAGACTGGAAGCATGGAATAAATAGCTAGCCTGGCTCTGTCTATAGTAAAACAAAAAATCACCCGCCAGCACCTTTAAAGCTCACTAACTTACTTGTTTAATCTGTACAAAAACCAAAGTGTAAAAACAAAAATGTGTGGTTTTATGGGCAGTTATGTGCTGTAACTATTTCTTGGTCGGACACACTACTTCCTGGAGTCTCCACTGGTTGCCTGCCAACCTCACAGTAGCAACAAGGCTCCAGAAAGTCACTGGCCCAATGAAGAAATAGTTCCAGCAAATAACACCTGTAACTTGTCATTTCTACACTTTTTTTTTTTTTACAGATTAAACAAACAAGATGTAATGTATAAATGAGGGAGCTTAATAGGTGCTGGTATTTTATTATTGTATTTTTTTACTTTTAGACAGAGCCAGGCTAGCTGTTTCCAGTCTTAATGTCTCCTGGCTTTATGGTACAGACATGAGAGTGCTATCAATCTTCAGTCTCTGCAAGGAAGTGAATAAACATATTTTTCAAAATGTCAAACTAATTCTTTAATCATAACCGGTGCCTCAACAGACAGGACAATCAGACATAGTAGGCAGGAGGTCTGGAGCACACAGTTATGAAAAAAAGCTTTTAATAACATGCAGAATATTAATGGTTTATTCACACATCATATGATAATATGGTGTAAAATACATCCGCCTTGTCTACACAAAAATAAAAGTTGGAATTGACATTTGGACAGAGCTGTGGGATATAATGAAGCAGTAAAACACATTGTCTGTCCATACGTAGAAGTTTCACGTCATAATAAAACTTGATAGTTATTAGTTTTCTGTTAGGGATTGAGCTTATTGTTGGTTTAAATATCCACATATGTTACTACATAGCTAATTTGAAAACATACTAATGTTGGAATGAATTGATCCACTAGTTGTTGCTTGTATGACACTATGTTCTCTGTGTGTATTGACCAATCACATTTCTCTGTGCTTTCAGCAACTCTGCACTGTTGTTGTTGTTTTTATCAGTGTTGTTGTTTGTTTGTTTGTTTGTTTGTGGAGCTCACAGTGTGTTGTCCAAATTCTGCAGCCGGCTGTGCAGGCTCCGCCCCCCTTCCCCCTACATTCACCCATGTCATGTGATGTTGTCTTCTCCAATCAGAGTGGTGTCCTAAAGCACAACACGCTCACGCTGGGCATGCTCTGTCAGGGCGGGGGTCACGGCCAGGGGCGCAGCAGCACTTTGAACTTTAACCTTTACAATAACACTAAGCATGAGCCCCCTGCTGGCCGCTGGCTGCCACTACCTCCTCCTCCATCTGCTAACGCTGTGAGTATCCCTCTGAGAACAGTGAACCCCTGGTACTGCTGTTATTACTGCACACGTAGGTAATTATAGAGAATAGCTGCCACTGCCTCTTCACCCAACTACAGCAACCATGAGCTATTATTTAACTGTATGCCATTACTGCTCCCATAATTTAAATTTTTATAACTACCTTGTCTACCAGTATCGATGAACTGGGTATGATAACACGCCTTAGTTCTGCCGTTCAGATCCCATGAATCTTTCTCAACATGACTGAAAGTCACTTACAATGTCAAGTGTAGCAGCCAGTGAGCACATTCTGGATTGGTAATTCGAGAGTTTGGACCCAACTATAAGACACTTTACTGTATTATGTCAATCTACATGCGGATCTTTGTTGTCTGACACATGGAGCTGTTGGGCATTGCAGGTCTACACCACATTCAACCTATCTTTCTTTCTTCAGACACATAGGTCCATATCAGAAAACATACAGGTAAAATACAAAGACAACCAGTACCACAATATATATAAGATCACACATCCACAATGATTAAAACACATAAAGACATTTGTTCCACTGTTTCCAGAAACAGGAGGAATACCTTGTGTCACTTTGTGTAACATTAATTAAAGCAACTATGATTTCATTTTTCAAATAAATTAACCGACACATACATAAAATTCATCAGTACTGCTTGAAAGGTTGGAACGTTACTTGTGACAAACATATGACTTGCACTAATGCATCATTAAAAGCCACCTGAAGCTTGTTCATCTTCGCTTCACTATAGCTGCACCACAGATGGGCTGTACAGTAGGCTTTAAAAAGAACTGTTTTTACATCATCTGTGCACATATGAAATTTGCGTGCCAGCATATTTGCTTGTGCATACAGTTTGCAACACTGGCGCTGCACATCGTCATCATCACATAGGTCATCCCTGATGATATGACCCAAATATCGAACTTTATTCCCCACATTTAGTGCTTGATCTGCCATATAGAATGAAGAAAATTTAGTTTCTGTTCTTCCTTTGTTTTAACAATCATGATGACACTCTTTTTAGAGTTAAATTTGATGTTGTACTGAACACCATAGTTTGAACAGATTCTAAGCAGTTGCTGTAAGCCAGCAGTATAGGGAGACATGACAACCAAGTCATCAGCATACATCAGATGGTTAATAATATTATTTCCCCACTATACAGCCAGTGTTAGAATCATTTAACTTTTTAGAAAGATCATCCATATAGATATTAAAAAGAACAGGTGAGAGTATTCCACCTTGTCGAACTCCATTTGTCACTGGAAAGGGTGCAGATATACTCTTACCCCATCTGGCTTGCATGGTTTGATGTGAATACCAAAAATGCAAGATCCTTGTCAAATATGAGGGGATCCCTCGCTCTTGTAGTTTAACAAACAATTCACCATGATTAATTCAATCAAAAGGTTTGGACACATCAAGAAAGCCCATAAATATTGCAGTATTATGTCATCTATATAACCATAACCATTACCATACCACCATAGGGCTTACCATGGGGCGGGCTCTGTTGTTATTATTAACTTTAACGTTTTTTTTATTTCTCTACAACCTGCCACTTGATACAAATAAAAAATAGTCACCATTTTGAACTGGGAACACTTTTAAAGACCCTGAAAACTTGGGTAATGGGATGCTATGTGAACACACAATTTTCTGCCAAAGTTGGAACACTTTTGGTTATTTCGAATAAGAGATTTTTTTCTCTGGGCTCTTCTTACTGGTTTGAAGTGGGCAAACCCTAACCCTTGATGTAGAGGGAAGGGGCAATAAAAATTAACTTTCTCTTCAGATACAGTATTTATCAGCTGCATCAGCCATCAGAACATGTTGACTGGTGGTAACATTGCACAACATATTACATTACGTCACCTAGAAGGGAAAGGCTATGCACTAAGCCCTACAGTATCCATACTTAAAACAACAGCATCTCACATAACATTCATATAAACCTGTCTGAAACTCAGGCAAGCAAAGGTTGATACATTAATTAATTACTAAAGTTAAATGTTCATTTTCAGTAATGGTCTCTGTGTCTCTCTGTCTCTGTCCCTCTCTCAGACTCCCTCTCAGCAGGCTGCCATGCTGGATAATGACCAGGAGGGGGTGTCAGGGAGCAACCAGTGGGCTCCCTACTCCCTTGGCAGGAGGGACGTCCCACCTGACAACCTCATGAAAAAGGTATGATCTGTTGTCTAAGCAGTGAACCTTTTCATCTGTGTTTTATCCAGCCCATTTTACACTGACTATCAACAGGGCGAAACGGTAACATCCTATTTGGCTAAACTTTACAGCATTAAGCTTTATAGAGGCTCTTTTTGCAGCTGATGTATGAAAGTAGTCTATAGATGTTTCCATCTTGAGGGATCTTGAGGCTTGGAAGGAAGAAATGAACTTCTAGAAATACATTTCTTTAAAATACAAATAAATAAGCGTTTCCAGTATCCATTCCTCTGGTGTGGAAATTTTAATGCAGTGCCTCTAACTGCCCCTCCTCTGTCCACAGAGTGCCCACCCCCACAACCCTTCCCACCAATCACACAACACACACATGATCGTCACTTCCTCTTCCTCCTCCTCGTCCACTACGCCTCATCGTGTGGTCGGGCAGCAGGGCTACGACGGGATGATGAACAAAGGGGGCCAGTACCAACCAGGGATGCCCTTGTCAGTGGTTCCCTCTGGGGGGCCGGGGCAGTACCAAGGCACCATGCCTCAAGGTAAATGGTAATAAATTCAAAATGGTTCATTTGTAGCCCGTAAAGATTTATTTTGGGGTTGAAACTTTAAATGTGCACAAGGAGTACAGTATGATACCACTTGAGTTGTAATGTAGAAAATTGAATTATTGGGGTTACAATCAGTCATCCAATCATGCGGTCACATCCAATCACAGCATGAAATCTGAAAGAAATGTAGTATAAACGCTTGTTAACACAATGTATCTTTGTGTTTCTGTTGTCATGACAATTAGTGATTTAATTGAGGGTCACAGCCCAGGGATTACCATCACAGTGTGGTGTCCTTCTATTTAAGTTTGTTTCTTTGTTTTATTTGTCTTAAATTCTGTTCAAGGTACTGTAGCATAAAAAGTTCAATTCAATTTGCCCCAGTTTACAATTTGAAACCTGCAATTACCCAGTAATAGTACGTTAGTAAGTCGTGTGTTCCATGTGTTTCAAATCAACAGTCTACACATTATTCAATCATAGGATGTTTTATTTCAGAGAGTTAGACGCTAACAGTTTTTGTTGTTTGTTTGTTTTTTTTGTCCAGGCCTTCCTGCTCCTGGACAGGCTTACCCCAGCTCCGGCCTGCCCATGGCCCTGTCTCCATCTGGGAACCAGCCCCAGTACAACCCCCATACCTCCCACTCCTCCCATCAGCCCGCCACCAACCCCCAGTACCACGGCAACCAGGGCATGGTCCATAGCAACCAGGTTGTCATGACCCACACCAACCCACGGCCTCAGAGCGCTCGCTGCCTGTTGCAGACTAAAGGCCAGAAGAGCACGGATGGTTTCCAGGAACAGGTATCTGTCTGTCTGTCTGTCTGTCTGTCTGTCTGTCTGTCTGTCTGTCTGTCTTCAGCAGCCACATCCCACACTATCTTGGAGGTCTGTTTGAAAATGGGCTGCGCTCAAATGATGGCTAAATATACAGTAACTAGGTTAGAAAGGATATTAGTTTTGTGGATGTAGGTCCATTCAGTTAGACTACAAGTAAAGGTGAATGGTTTGATGAGCTAAATGTGTTCCTAAATGTAGGTAAGTGTGACAGAGTAAACTGACTTTAGCTTTCTTTAGAGTCAACACAGCTAACCTGAAAAATACACAGTTGTTTTATCAATTATTCAGTCAAAATTTGCAAACAGGTTTAAATCAAAGCACTTTCAAATGACTGACAAGCTGCTAATAATACAGCACAGTACAAATATAAACAGTAAAACAGTTTGAGACTTATGCACACAAGAAATAGAAATGGTAAAAGTTAAATAATACGAAGCTGTAGACGGAAAACAAACCAGCAAGCTAAGCTGGCAAAGACCGAAATGGTTAACGTTAACTACTGTAACTAGCCAGATCATATGTGTTAATAACAGTCAAGTGAATTTTGAACGTTCTACATAAGGCCAACAAGCTGTTAACTAAAGGACACAAAATATTATAATAACTGGGACATCTGAGTGTAATTTTAGCCGCCTAACAGCAACGTTTTGTGAAGAAACGGGTCTAGAAAAAGGTATGGAGGCGTATTTCTAAATCTGAGCAATTTCACAGATGGAGATCACTGTAGCAGTTTAGGTTAGGAACATGAAGTCATTCACACCACCCAGATCAGCTGATCTCCCTGCAGGGTTTTGTTTTTCCCTTTCTAGTATGAGATGGCTTTCATTATGCCAAGTAGAAAAACTCCAACAAGGATATTTGTGGCTCAATTGTTGTTGCCAGAGAACTGAGGACCTCCAATATAGTTGCCAAAACGTGTCACACATCACATGAAAGCATCCACTGTTGTATGTTGTCTATCTACTCTATGCTTGTGTAGAGATTGTTATGATCATTGTATTTCACTTTCACTTGTCTTTCTTTCTTTCTTTTCTTCTTTTTTTTCTGTCTGTCTTTTTCTCTCTAGTTGTGTGTGAGAATAGAGAAGAACCCTGGTCTTGGTTTCAGTATCTCTGGTGGCATCAGTGGCCAGGGGAACCCCTTCAAACCCTCCGACATGGTACGACCTGACCCGGCCTGCCAGCCAATCACAGCCTCCCCGGCTTTACCTCAGAGTTGCCATGGAAACTGCTGCTCGTTACCGCAGTGTTTCGTCTATCAGTCCGTATGTCTGTCTGTGGGGCAGCAGTTGATTTGGTTAACTTTGAGTCTGCGATCGTATACTACAGACTGTTGGAAATAGCACTTTATTGGAAGCTTATGTATTTGAAGGGGTAAGGAAGGCTGAGGTGTGATAAACTAAGCTTAACCTCTTAAAATATTCCTTGTTAGCATCACCAAACAGGATGGAAGACTTCAGAGAAACTATATCTGAGTTTGGCAAATAATGTTTTTAGGACTGATAGTGCAAGAAGTAATGTTGGCACCCGATACACACAATGTACAGGTATATAGCATTAATAGTGTGTTTGGTTTATTTTTTACAGTGTCAGGTCTCTTGGAAAAAAAAGTTACAGCAACAAACTTGAATATTTCAGCATTTAGAAATAGATTTGTGCCCACAGGCATACATGATGTCTTATTACAAGACAGGCCAAATTCTTTTATCATTTCTGCTTCTGAGCTGACTGATTCTGTCAGTGTATGCCTGTACTGGGAGCCTGTTGGGGTTGCAGATCCCCCAGGCCTCCCGCACATGGCAGCCTGTCCTAGAAACATGCTGCTATAGTCAGTCTAAAGGAGCGAGGCTGCCTTACGGAGCTCTGACAGCTATTTTAGGAAGGCTGCTTTAGTTCTGGGACTCTGTGGGTGATTTTAGATGTTCAACACTTTGATCTAGGGACGAGAAGTATGGCAGATTTTACTGACTGTTGTTCAGATGTTGAATAACTGCGTAACTGACGAGACAGCTGATCTATAAATAGAGAGCCTGCAAGAAGAGTTCTTTAAACAGTCAGCCTCTGTACAGCCCACGTGACACATGGTGAATTAATTTAAGTTGGGGGTGTGGAGTGATAATATAGAAATTGTCAATTCATCATTTAACTTAAGTTTTAAAGAGACAAGTAGAGCCTCAGTTGCTGACATGTACAGTTATTTAATAATTCCCATCTCTACTTGTATCCATAAAGCTTCCACCGGCTGCAGTTTGTCCATTATTAATGCTATGTTACACGGGCAGCGAATGGAGTCAATGCAGATGATCAGTGATTCTGCTAAATATTTAGTCAAGGAATTACATGATACATACAGTATATTTAGACAGTATAAAATATATCAGATATGATATAGGTGTAGATATAGATATACTTTATCTGTCCATGTTAATACGGATTAATGGATATTAGAGAATACTTTGCAATATTTCACATTAAGTAAGTAAAATGTTTACCTTTACCATCATACTGTAGCTTTCTAAAATGTCAGTGAATGGTAAACAGTGACTGTCAATCATTTTCTGATCTTCTGGGTATCTGCAGTGATGCCAGTTAACGTCAGCAAATGTTGATTTTTCACTGAGTCATGGTTCAAATGTAAATGTTCCAAAGTGAAATGCGCATTTAGACGTCCTAAATGTGGTGTGATATGAACTGTATGTCTGCTTTGCTCACCTCAGACCCCACGCATGTGGCCACCACAGGGTCACACAGGGTCCCATAGTGGATATATGCCAGTTACCATAATACCAAAAATCGGTCACCTATTGTTGGTATTCCTTTAAATCACCTTGTTCTTACTGTGGTCCCCTTGTTACTTCCGTCCACACATGTGAGGCATCTCGCTGAAGCAGTTGAAGGTTGCTTTCATGTTTTTTTTGTTTTTTTTTTAGTTAATGGTTGTCAACTCAGGGCTGATTCGTCAGCAGTTTTAGCTCAAACAAATGCAGATGCCTTTGATTTTGGTTTGATCATCTTTTCTGACCTACTTACGAGAACTCATTTTGGCTTGTCCAACCCTTTCTACATATACACTATTTTAGTCAGAGTGGACGTTGCCAGGTTTAGGACTACATACATTTTTATGTTTAATGTTATTATGTGTTAATTTTAGTTTTAATTTTACTTTAATTCAAGAGCAGACCTAAGGCTAAATTGAGCCAGAGTTTAAATAGTTAAAAAGGACTGTGTATTAAAACAGCTTGACTGATTAATTATACATCTGTGGTTTTGATCTCTAGAGCCTACTACAACCAGTGCTGTTCCACAGGACTGTGGCTCCCCCTTGTGGTCAGCCTGTTGTTTGCACCCATCCTCTGATTTATCTGGGCTAGAAGAAACACACTTGTAACATTTATGTAACATAACATTTAATCAGGTTAATTAACCCCTCAAAATTTGTTTCTAGAAAGTGCTATGTAAATATTATTAGTATACTGTTGGATCAGTATCATATTTTAATTGGTTTCAACATTTTTGGTGGAATTTTAAAGCCTGTTATATACATACAAATTCAAACAAAAGAGGCCTCCTCTTTTTTTAGTTAAGCCTTTTTAAGGAAAAAAGCCCCAACATCTTGTTATAGTTTTGCCTCTAAATTCACTGACCTTTATCTTTTATAATGGCTGGACACAACATGAGTAATTCATTACGAAAAGTGCATGTTTGTGTGTTTAATTGACACAAACTATAATTCTAAACTTGACAGAATCTTTTAGTTTCATATCATCTGTAATGCATCCCCCAATGATTTCTTAATGTTTTAAAATCCTTTGTGAAACCTGCCAGAAGTCATTATCAGGTTTCTAAAAAAAAAAAGACATGACATTGATCTTCTAAGTTTGACTAGCTGTGGCACTCTAAGCCACTGGGTCAGTTTCACTTCTGGCTAATTAGGATTCATCGAGCAGAGACGGTGACTCAATTCCTGTATTGACAGTAGTGGGATCCTGGGCTTTGATGTATTAGCTTCTCGGGCTCAGTTTAAGAACAGAAGACGAAGGGTTTTAAGGAGCAAAACATGGATTTTTAGTCAGATCTGGGTCGTGAACGTTTGAAAATCCAATTTTCTGTTCCTGGTGTTGCTAAATATGCTGTCTTTGCACACTGAGCTGCTGTCGATAACAAACATACTTATCAACTGTCATAAAACTGTATATATGTTATCACTGAGCTGTGAAAACCTCACCCCCAATATTGTCCTTTGTATGTTACTGACCACTAATATTGTCCCCACTTGTGTAGAAAGCAGTTTATAAGCTTGTGGTCAAACTTAACAAGTTACCTTTTCAAAATCTCTGAATTTTTCAGACATTTTGAAGGTGGAAGGTTTTTGCTGGGCACTGCAGCTTTGTGTGCAACTGCTTTAAATCGTGTAAATGTTTAATCGTTGTGACTAACAGTTTTCAGCTGCTAACACACACATTTGTAATGTACAGTGAGCTCCATATGGGACCTGACAGGGACATGTTATTAATTTAAAGTCCACTTTCTCAGTACCTGGAAGGATGTGAATGGACATAGTAAAGTACTCAGATTCAAATAACAATTAATGAAGTCAGTGTTGTCATAAATTTGCATAAATTGCATACTGTATATGCTCAGCTTTGTATTCAAAATCAAACCATTTCATAGCCACATTATCAAAATAGTTGTATCGTATTCATGTATGAGGCTCACTGTATAAATACCAGTGTTATTGTGATTTGTAACTAAACTAACCCTTCTAACATGTACACCTCTTTAACATGCAATATATGTGTTTGTTCTTGTATCCACTCATAGACTGTAGCATGTAGGTGCTACTGCACTGTCAGTACTACATCGTATTGTTTTTGGTCAACTGGTGTCACTTGTGGCACATTTATCTGTTAAGCTCACTACTGTGTGTTCAACACGTGCACAACCTGTTGAACCATGTTGAGTTGACACGGCTGCATCGTCCCACACTTTCTGTGTTCAAAAACATCTTTCAGTTCTCAGTGAAAAGATGTTGGTGTTTTTACAATCTCTGCCTTGGGTTATTGAGGGAAAATATGGGGGATGAAATATCTACTGCCCTCCCCTGCTACCTACTTCTGTCCCCTACTCAGTACCCGTCCCACACCTATTCTTCTTCCCCTATTCTTTACATATTTACTGTATATCTATTTTTCTCTCTTTCTATATGGAATCATAGGAGTGCCACAAAAATGAATAAATCTGTAAAAGAATAAGAAAATAAATGTGGAAATATAAAGACAAATAACAAAATATAAAATAATAATTCTAAGCATTTTCATTTATTTGTTCATTTATTTCTGTATATAATTATTGATGTATTTTAATTTTTTAATTTTTATATAAATATATATTCTTTCCCCTATTGCATTTGCTATAGGGTTAAATGTATATATTAAAATAAAAAATTATTATTATTTTATATTTTATTTGTCTTCATATTTCCACGTTTATTTAGTGTTTTAGTTATTTCTCTTTTTATTTCCACATTTTTAAATGTACTTATTTATTCTTTTATTTACTCCTTTTTATATTTCCACATTTATTTTCTTATTCTTCTACAGATTTATTCTTCTTTATGGCACTCCATATTTCTAACCTCATGTCTATTCTATGCCAAGTCCTTATCTGTATAAACAGACGATAAAACATTTTGACATGTATAGTCTATGTCTTTTTGGGAGGAATGTATCACTCAGCTTCTGTAAATTTTAAGATAAATGCCAATAACAAGTAAACCCCAGTACTTTAAACGACTAAAATTCTGTCATCATGAAGTGCATGCCTCTCTAAATTTAGAACAAAGAGAATGCATTGGTGAACTTCCCGTACATTTTTGGCAGAAATGTGATTTTCTTTTTGCGGGGGGTGGATATTGAGATGAGAATGAGAAAGGCAAAGATTCTAAACCATCGTGTCCCTGTGTTGTCCTAACGGTGTATCATTTTGACTTATAGGGTATCTTTGTTACTAGGGTACAGCATGACGGGCCCGCCGCCTCCGCCCTGCAGCCTGGAGACAAGATACTGCAGGTAACATCCTCTCACTCATCATCAAATGGGCCAGAAACAGCCACATTCTCCCTCCCTAACCTCTCCCCTTATTTTATAAACAGTGAGGCAGAGCATTTTGTAGGGAAAAAGAGGAAGTCATGTACACTTTACCTGCCACAGTTAGCTGGACATTTTGTTTACACAGGCTATTCGACAGAGACACACAAACACTGATTAGCTGCCGCGTCTGAGCCAGTGATCACAAATTAACTCACCCACTGGTGTTGTCTTACTGGGTGTTTATATCAGACTTCAGCATTTTCCTGCCTGTACATTCTGCCTCTGTGTGTGTACCTGTTGGTCCAGAAATCAGGCATGAACCCTCCACACCTTCTCTCTCATTCATCATTAACCAGTGGCACCCAAAAGCTCTTGAGCCAAAGATCACAGGGGGATTTGAGTAGCCTAAAACATGTCGTTTCTACTGTTATTAACACCACTACCATGATACTGACAACTTGAAAACCTCATAAAGTTAAGAAACAACTGAACTTACTTTACTTAGAAGCTACGTAATCATACAGTGCTGGTTGTAACTACTAGTCAACTAGTTTGAGCAGAATTCATTCTTATCATTGCTACCTCTTTTATTGAAGCAGAGTAGTGATTTCTGGCAACTTTATTGTGAGACCAAAGCGTTTGTGCTTGTTCTCGTCATCAGGGTCATCATTAAACACATTACAAAGCACATTTACATAGAATGAGTATGAAAGAAAAAGAAACTGCAAAATTAAAATAACTAAAAATATACATACACAGACAATGGGGCATTCACACATGGATTTTTATGACCCTGATGACAGGTAGAAGCCAAGTTGCTTTGGTCTCACAATAAAGTTGGTTTTTATACTTTTTAAGTATGCTTGCCACTTAGATATTTACAGGTCAATTAACTCGTGTGAGACATGTGTTTTTGTGCTGTTCCCAATCTGCTTCTACATTATCTCACTGCAGAATTGCTTTCTATATACAGTAACTTTGGATAAGATATGGGCCTAAACACTAGGAACTTTTCTATATTGCACTCTGAACGTAACTGAATACTGCTGTTTGCAGTAAGGCTGAATTACAGTACGTTATTTTTCAGATTACTAGATTGTTTCTCTTAAATATAAGTTAAGAAAATAGTACATTCTGATTTTGGTGCTGAAATGATGTATGCTTACACATTGCAGGGATACTTTCCCAGGGGCAACAATAGCTGTTACTCTAAACAGAAATGATTTATAAATATTTACTCTATTTATATATTTTCTGTAGCTATTATTTCACAGTAGTGCTAGAATTAAGCCCAAAAGGAACCGTGAGGATTGTACTGCCATGACAGATTTACCCCCTCCCCACATCTCTCATTCCTTTCATTTTCCCTCCCCTCTCTCCTCCCCCTTCATCTTCTCTCCACAGATGTACAGTTTAGCTGGATGAACTCATCTAAAAGCCCTTTTTTGTCTTTACCCCTTCTCTCTCTACAGCATGACTGTGTAGCTCCTCCTCTTCTCTCTCTTTTCCCCAACAGTGATGTGTTACTGAGATAATGATGGCAGTGACCCTCCATCCTTCCACACACACAAACACACGCACACACCCACGCACACACACATAGACATATGTATGGAAATACTGCAGCACACATATCTCTATACATCCATGCGCACACACATGCTGTTGACTGTGCTGCGTGTTTGCCTTGCAGGCTAACGGACATAGTTTTTTACACATGGAGCACGAGACAGCCGTCTCTCTGCTGAAGAGTTTCCAGCGGACGGTGGACTTGGTGGTTCTGAGAGACAGCAGCACGCGCTAAAAAATAGTTTTATAACAAACAAACAAACACAACAACGCTTCTCTACTCTGCTCATCGCCATCCCACGCCACCCCACCTGCCCTCCGCTGGAGGCTTGTGGAACTGAAAAATGAGCCGCCTTTTTTACCTTTTTAGGGGAATACACAGACATTTATTTGCCTATTGCTGGACCAAAGGCAAATACTAGTGCCAAATGTACCATAAGAAACATATCGGCTCTCCTGTCTAGCGGCGGTCAGGGACCTGATCGACGACTGGACAGACCACAAGAGGACTCTATGCTTTGAGTTCCTACAGGGCTGCTGCAGTTTGGATTTTGTGGTTGGTTTGTTAATTAGGCAGTCATCTGATCGGTCAGTCTGAATAGTTTGTTTTTGTTGGTTAGTTAGAGTTCTGTGGTGTTTTTTGCTTTTCTCCACTGCCTTTTATTTTGCGGTCCATGGTAGATTTTTAATAATTTGTTTGGTGTAGCACATGATTCACTCTTCACGTTCTTCATTGTTCTTCTTTGCTTCATCCAGTTCTATTCTCTTTTCTCTTGTCTTCTAATCTGTTTCTCTTCTTTTGTCTTTTATTTTCTGTTCTGTTCTTCTTTTTCTTTCGCTGTCTTGTGCTTTATCCTTTTCTTCTGTCATCTGTTCTGCTCTGTTTCGGAGGTATTGTTGCCTCCAGTGTACAGAAATTGAAAACTTAAGACTTTCTGCCTTGTGTACATATATAGAGCTGCAGCTTTCTAGAGCTGCACTCTCCTTGGGGCCTGGACAGACAGCTCTAAAAGTTTATGATTAATATAAATATTGTTGATAAACCACATTCTGATCCTATGAACATACAGGGATTATTTCTCCAAATGGACAATTTTCTACAGTATACCACTAATTTTTTTCTGTAAAGCAAACACTGTTCATAGTTCATCAGTGCTACATGTTTTTTTGTTAGTTTTTTTTTGTTTTGTTTTAAAAACTGTTGCTTGCACAGCTGTGCTGAAAAGAGCTAAAGCAATATTTCTGAGGCTCGGCCCATTGAGATTTTCAGCAGAGCCTAACTTGTCCTGCAGTGCCATCTATCGAGCAATGTTTACATACACTGCCATGCACATGAACTCACAGGCAAACACACATATGCAGTAGACGTATGTGCCCCCATACACAACACACATGCATATTGCATAATGAAGCCCCGTCTATATTCTAGCCTGATTTTTAGAATTTAACTGCTCTCATAAAACCAGTCACTCTCTCACACACACACTGTAACATTATGTGTGCCATATTTTGAGGTCCTGTTTTCTAGTATTGTTACAGCAATGTTACATCCCTTTTTAGCTGTTTGAGTTGTATGATAAAGTCACAGCATGCTTTCATATCACTGGTCACTGTCAGCCAGCCATTTTCTGTTCGCTTCTAGAGTTCTCTACTCTGCAGAAGACTCTAGATGTATTATACCACTGAGTTTCAGTGAGACTGATGTTCTATAATTGGTGCCATATGGACCCTCTGCCCCTCCCTGGTTGTATTTTACACAGGCCCAAAACATCAGAGCTTTACCTCTTTGTGGCCCAGATCTGATCTGCACATAGCGGGAGCAGCAGCGTGTAGGGAAACTGGTTTTTAACATTTGGCAAGCCTCCACTCTGCTGAAGTGTCCTGACCTCTGTCCTCCCTGTGGAAAGCAACAAGAGAAAAGAGAATGTCCCTACAAGAATCAGTAAGGTATAACACACAGTGTTAGTGTCTTAATGGGTAAATCTGTAGTGAATCAGATTCTCCCTTTTCAGACAATCAGGGAAAGATCTGATCTGAGTCACAAAGACTTTGGGCTACACTTGAAATTTCAGTGTAACTTTTTTAACCTGAGGAGATGTTTATTGACTCTAGGTGTGCATGGAAATTTAGATTTGCCAACTTTGTTGGTGAATATCAAAAATAATATGTGGATAGGGTCAGGTAGTGTTTGGAATATGACCTTTAGAAGAGCAGGGAAACAAAGTAGTATAGAAACTGAGATTGTATGAGAGGCTTCTGGGGCCATGTCAATGTGGTCTTACAAAATCTGACCTTGGTTGTGTTTCAGAAATTGTACTGACATGGCAGAAGTAACCACAGAAAAAGAGTGAATAGGTTCATTTTCTGTCTGCAACACGTGTCTTGAAGACGTTTCATGACAGGGAGTTTTGTTCTGTTCTGTATAACATCTGATGTTTCATCCAGAGCAAAACAACATTCTTCACTGTCCTTTGCTTTTACTTGACATGACAGTGTCATCCTGTGCCCATTTTGTGTCAACCCTCTTAATAAGCGTTAGAATTTAGTTAATTCAATATAAGGGACACAAAATGGCACAGTTTAGTCTTATGGTTGAGAGATCTTAACCACAGGTACCCACCCAACCCTATTTAGAGTTTGAAATATCAAAGATATTGTGATGAGAACAGAGAAAAAGGTTTGATAATATAATTATTTTTTACTACATGTTTCAGGTAATTCTTTCTAAATATATTGATATACCTTAGCTTTGCTCAAAAATTGTGATATTTTATAATAATGACACTTATAACAAAGTTATGGATGGAAGTACGCACAGTATGACTTGGAGACCTACACATGTACTATCCAAAACTGTATAAAAATGTATTTCTACTGTAATTGTGAATTTGTGTTATACAAATATATATTATATATATATGTATATGACTATAAAAACAGTCATTTTCTATGTGTTTAAACTACATAAGAGCTGAACAAATGCTGAGGACGGTGTCACTGTACATAGCTGTGAATGAAATCCAATTTAAAATGACTCATATTGATTGTGAATGTACTCATGCTTTCTGCAGTACCTACACCTACCCAACTTGAATGCTGCTTCTTCTGTTGTGTGACAAAAAGTACTTTGACCTCCGAAGAGAGAACCGCTGTCGAGTTATAAGTTGGACAAATTTTAGTGACGATTTAACAGAACTATTTATTTCTTTATTTATTTGCACATGCAAGTTGAAATCCTTCCAGTTTTAAGTTTGAGTATTAATGCGGAGAAATGTAATTGCAGAAGTATATATATGTGTTTAGAATGCATTTTGCAGACGCTATCTGTACATACTATTTAAGATACAGTTTTTACAAAAAATGATATATGTATAAAATTGAAAAAATGCTGTGCAGCGATTATACTGGAGCCATTTTGGGCTTTGGGACGTACCATTTTTTCAGTATATAAGAAGTGTTTTGAATAATGTACTAAAGTCTCTATTGTACAAATAATAAAAATGTCACTATTGGTAATCTGGGTTCCTCCTGGTGCACTGAGCTCTGTCTTTAGGAGGGCAGAAGAGAGGGATATCTCTCTTTCTGGTCCTCTATGCGTCTTTATTGCTGCGGAAAGAGAGAAAGATATAAGGACAAAAAGGGGAATGAGACTAAAGAAATGATGCAAATAAAGAAACAGGCAAGGCACGGGCAAAAATAAGGAAGGAAATAAAGGAGTGGAGGGAGGAAAGAGTAGTGAAGGAAGGTCAGATGGAGTGAAGAGAGGAAGAAAAAAGGCAGAAAGGAAAGGGGTGAAGGAAAGGAACAAGGAGAAAGAAAATAATTAATGAAAGGGATAAAGTGAAGGAGAAGTAGCATGGATAAAGAAGGGAGGTAGAGATAATGAGATGAGGTAAAGAAAGGAAGCGAGGGATAAAAAAGGAAGGGGGAGAGAGTGATGAAGGTCGCCTCAGCAGGTCTGTGGTAGAGTTCAATTTCCTCAGCTTCTCTGTGGATTAAACTCAGTACTCTCATCATCCCAGCAGATGCTCCTTTGTCTCTCTGTCCATTAGTCTAACAGCCTGACTCTTCTTCATCCCTCTCTATCCGTCCATCTCATCTATTCTTGACAGTTATCGAAGCTGTGGATCAAAGTAGGACAGCTGAGTTTGTCAAGCTGCCTCACAAACAGCGTTTCTCATCAAGGTAGAAAACCATGTCAGTGTTTGTAGTTTTCAGAAGCCCGAAGAAAAAGTTTGGTCTGTTGTAGGTATTATGTATAAAGAACATGATCCCTGTTCTTTACCAACCTGACTTCTCTGACTTGTTGACACCTACTGTACTCAGCCTTTGATTTGTTCACGAGCTTATAATATATTAATGACAAGGAAATTGATGAGTCCATTTTATGCTACTTCTACTCCATACATTTCAGAGGCAAATATTATACTTTTTACTCCATTATATTATATGACAGTTATAGCTACTTTGCAGATTAAGATTTTACATACAAACATAGCAGTTTATAAAATATGATGTATTGTTGTACATGTAGATTACACTAACCAACAGTCTATAAAGTAGTTAAAGTTCACTCCACATCAACCAGCTACAACATTAAAATGCTGTTACACGTTAATGCGTCAGTAATAATAATCCAGTAATAAAAATAGGCCTATAACACTCACATAGGCTTTTTTTCCTGCTACTTTTGTACTTTTATTAGAGCAAGATTTAGCATGCAGCACTTTTACTTGTTGTGGAATATTACACTGTGGTTTTCTTACTTTTACTCACGTAACGGATCTGAGTAATTCTTCTACCACTGCTAACCGCATTATTATATAGGCTACCACTACATTGTGGTATACTGTATAATACGATGCACGTGTGGATTATAATATCATTAGCCAAACCTACTTCCCTGTGTCTGTCTTGTACCATTCCCCACTGTTCTTCTGGCATCAGTGCCCTCTGTAGAACAACTGTGGGTTACTGTGGTACAGGCCGACAATTAACAATACAGGGTAATAGTACACACACACACACACACACACACTCTAACACATTCATTGATGAAAGCAGAATGATGCCCTTTTGTTCCCTTTCCTCTTTACTCTCTTTTACACACTGGTTTGGACAAAATGATACTTCTGTGTGCTGACTGACCAACCCACTTACACAATCATGCATACATTTCTCCCCACGCTAACTCATATATTATGCTGGCATTAGTGCGTGTGAGTGTTTGTGTGTGTAAGTGATACAGAGCGAGAGTTTTTGTCCACCCACCAAAGCTGTCAATAATCTCTTGTGACCTGATCAATAACAACATCAGACACTAAGTCCATGACCTGCATTCAGCTGCTGCGTATGTATGTGTGTGGTATGTGTGTGTGTATGCAGTTGAATGGTGCCTACAGCCGCTCCGCTGTTTACAGACAGACACAGACAGTTTATTGTGTCCAACATGCAGGACTAACGTGTGTCCTGCAGCTACTTTGCATTTCTAATTTTTCCTTTCAGTCTCTTTACTTTATGTATCATATACGCCTATGTCAAATAGACTGGCGTCAGTGAGACAAAGAATATAAAAGGTACACTCCCGCAACTAGGGAAATCAACTTGTTTGCAGTTTTCCAGAGTAAGAAGAGAAGATCAATACCAGTTTCCTCTCTGTTCATCCAGTGCACAGATAGGTCCGGGATGTATTTAGCCTAGCTTAGCACAAGGATGGAAGCAGGGGGAAACAGCCTAGCTCTGTCAAAAGTGGAACTGGCTTCCAACAAGCACAATGGGTATCTTATTTAACCTACATTGTATTTTGTATATTATTAACCATTGCAGTTTAAGTAACAGTTAGCTATTTATTGAGCTATTTACACTGCACACACCATCTCAGAGGTCAGTTAACCCTATAGGGAAGTTGCCTGCTTCACACACTGTCCTTATCCAGAACAAAACCCAGAGGAAGCCTGGACGTAGTGACAGTTTTGGAGTTGTTGACCTACCTCTATTTCATGCACAAAGAAGAATTTGACATTCATCTTCTCATCTGATGGCAAACAATGATATTTTCCTAAATGTAAAATGTTATATAGACACCAAAGTCGCCCATAATTGTTAGCCGTTATTAGACAGTTAGCTCTCCTTAGCTAAACAGCACTGTATGTTGAGAGATAGTAGGCAAACAAAACATTAGCCAAACTTTTATTAGCCACTCATTTCCTAATGAGCTAAACAGTTATCTGTGGTTCTTATGTGGTCTCCTATACATTTTACAAGTTAAATATGAGCAATGATTTAGTTTTTAAACTAATTTGAGTGTGAAATGGCCGCAGCATAATAAACACATATTTTGGAAGCACAAGAGGCTTCCCCAATCTCCCATCTTATTCACATACAAAATATTACTTATTTTACCTAACTTTATCATGTTTGAGATCAATGCTAGTTGCCTTCTATCACCAAAAGATGTGGATGTAGGCTAAAGTTTTAGGAAAGAGATGCTAACGTTACTGCAAACTTAAGGAAGTAGATGCCAGGTTTGGTGGTAAATGTAAAGAATGTTTCAAACAACTGACAGTAATATTTCTACATTAAGTGACATTAAGTGTTTGTTAGACCACTAAAGGGCAGGAAGACTCCAAAACAAAGTTGCAGCAAATTACCATTTAGCTTATCAATTTGTTAAATGTGTTAGCAGACAACTGCCTACTACACTGCGCAAAAAAGACAACCTTTGGAATCCTCTTTCTTGAAAGTCCAATATTTACTGTAAATTTACTACCAATATTTAATGCGTTAAATGCTAACAAATTTGGCATTGACTTGATTTTCCGCTGTGCCACTTGTTTAACCAAAAAGGTCTGAGAGTCTCATTAACTTACTGGGGACTTTTTGGTTAATCTTTTCACTTTGTATAAAAGCTAAGGTGAATATATACAGTGGGGCAAAAAAGTATTTAGTCAGCCACCAATTGTGCAAGTTCTCCCACTTAAAAAGATGAGGGAGGCCTGTAATTTTCATCATAGGTATACCTCAACTATGAGAGACAAAATGAGAAAAAAAAAAA